>PVLD010030778.1:0-16462 GCA_004027595.1 Dinomys branickii
GCCTAAGTAGGTCTTCCCACCCGGGAGATCCCACAATCCTTTAAGCTGCTTTGATGTCTCTCGCTGGGCTGAGCTTCTTCCCGATTCAGGAAAAACCGGTTAGAGCACGCACTTAACTCACCCTGTGATCGTGCAGACAGGAGTGCCATTCAGATGTTTTTCCCTGGATGGAGATTTTCCCCGACTCAGAAATCCCGCCAGCCGGTCGCTGTTGCTCCAGTTCGCGCAGCGCTGGCTGCGGGGGTGGGGTTCTGATCGGGATCCCGGAGCGCTGCCCGGTTTGGTGCAGTTTGTCCCAGTAGCATGTTCTCTGTCGGGTTCAGGAGCTGAAGCCGTTCTTCCCTCCGCACTCGCTCTCTCGGCTGGTCATCTTCTTCCCGGAAGTCCTTATTTCTGTCTTCATATTGCTATATTTCATTGTTTGGGTGGTAATCCTCTGGGAGGTTCTCTCTCTGCTGCCTACCCGGTCGCCATCTTCCCGGAATTCCTAGACATATAGTCTTGATCAAACAACCAATCATTACCTGTTGCTTACCAAAAAGTGACATAAGTCAATAGCGGAAGCATGTTAGCCATCTTACATATATATATGTACATACATATTTGTCCCTTTCTTCCTTTTCTCCTGCCCCTCATCCCATTTGCTCTTTACTTTTGAGCAGATTCCCTTCATACCTCCTAATCTATATTCCCACTTTCAGGTTCTTACACTAGTTATACAATACATTGCCTGAATATGTACCTCTGATTTATTTCACTTATGAGTATGGTGTCTAATTGTGACCATTTGCCTATAAAAGCCTCAAATTTGTCTTTCTTTATAGCTGAGTAATATTCCACTATATAAAAATGCCACAGTTTTTTTACCCAGTCCTCTGTGGATGCACATTTGTGTTGCTTCCACAATTTAGCCATTACAAATTGTGCTGCTGTAAACATGGGTGCACATACATTGCAGTAGTATGATGTTTTCAGATCTTCTGGGAAAATACCCAGAAGGGGAATAGCTGGGTTGAATGGGACCTCTAGACCTAGTTTGCTGAGGAATCTCGAAACTGCTCTCCACAGTGGTTTCACCAGTCTGCATTCCCACCAGCAAGGCAGAAGAGTTCCTATTTCTCCACAGCCTCACCAGCATTTGTTATTGGATGATTTCTTAATGGTGGCCAATCTTACTGGGGCGAGATGAAATCTCAATGTTGTTTTTATTTGCATTCCTCCAATGACTAAAGTTATAGAACACTTTCTCATATATTTATTTGCCATTTGTATTTCTTTATCTGAGAAGTGTGTATTCATCTCAGATGCCCATTTCTGGATTGGGTCTTTGAATTTGGACAGGTTCATATTTTGAATTCTTTGTGTGTTCTAGACAGAAGACCTTTGTCCAAGGGACAGCTAGGTCAGATTTTTTCCCAGTTTGTGGTTTTTATTTTTACTTTGCTGGTGATTTGTTTAGGTGTGCAAAAACTTTTCAGTAAGATGAGGTCCCAGTTGTTGATTTTTTGAAGTGTTTCTCTTGCAGTTAGATTTTTGTTTGTGAACTCTCTGTTTACTTCTATGTCTTCAAGATTTTTACCTACTTTCTCTTCCAATAGATTCAGTGTTTCTGTTTTAATATTGAGATCTGTGATCCATTTTGACTTGAGTTTGATGCATGGTGATAGACTTGGGTCTATTTTCAGTCTTCAGCAAGAGGCAGGCCAATTTCTCCAGCACCATTCATTAAGGAGGGTATCTTTCTTCCAGTGAGCTTGTTTGGCCCCTTTGTCAAAGATCAGGTGGCTGAGTGTGTTTGTGTTTTTGGCTGCATCTTCCAGTCTGTTCCATTGATCCTCAGGTCTGTGTTTTAGCCAGTACCAGGTTGATTTTATTGCAGTAGCTTTGTAGTATAATTTCAGATCAGGGATAGTGACTCCACCTGACTTGTCCTTGTTGCCCAGGATTGCTTTTGCTCTTCTGGTTCTTTTGTGGTTCCAGATGAATTTAAGGAATGTTTTCTCTAGATCTGTGATGTATGCTAGTGGTAGTTTAATGGGAATTGCATTGAATCTGTACAACAATTTTGGTAGTATGGCCATTTTCACAATGTTGGTTTTTCCTAACCATGAGCAGGGAATATTTTTCCATTCATTGAAATCCTCTTGGATCTCTTTTTTCAGAGTACTGTAGTTTTCATTGAATAAATCTTTTATATCTTTTGATTCCTAAATATTTTAATTTCTTGGATGCTATTATAAAAGGTATGGTTTCTTTAATTTCTCTCTCAGTCTGTTTGTTGTCTGTGTATAGGAATACTATTGATTTTTGGGGATTGACTTTGTATCCAGCTACTCTGCTGAATTTGTCTATTAATTGAAGGAGTCTTCCTGTGGAATTTTTGGGGTCTTACATGTAAAGTATCATGTCATCTGCAAATAGTGATAATTTTACTTCTTCCTTTCCTATCCATATTCCTTTTATTTCACTCTCTTCCCTAATTGCTCTGGCTAATGCTTCTAGAACTATGTTGAATAGGAGTGGTGACAGTGGACATCCTTGTCTTGTTCCTGAGTTTAAAGTGAAAGCTGTCAGTTTTTGTCCATTTAGTATGATGTTGACTGTTTGTTTGTCATAGATGTCTTTGATCAGATTGAGGTAAAGGCCATCTATTCCTATTTTTTCTAGGGTTCTTAACATGAACGTATGTTGGACTTTATCAAAAGCTTTTTCCACATCTGTTGAGATGATCATGTGGTTTTTATCTTTGGCTCTATTGATATGATGCATTACATTAATTGATTTGTAAATATTGAACCATCCCTGCATTCCTGGAATGAATCCAACCTCGTCATGGTGTATAATTTTCCTTATGATTTGCTGCATTCTATTTGCTAGAATTTTATTGAGTATCTTCGTATCTATGTTCATTAAGGCGATTGGCCTATAGTTCTCTTTCTTGGTTGGATCCTTTTCTCGTTTTGGTATCACTATAATACTTGCCTCCAGAAATGAGTTAGGGAGAATTGCTTTCTTTTCAATTTCATTGAAGATTTTGAGGAGTGTTGGCATTAAATCTTCTCTGAAAGTTTTATAGAATTCTGCTGTGAATCCATCAGGGCCTGAGCTTTTCTTTGTTGGTAAGTTTTTAATGACATTCTCAATGTCGTTGACATTGGGTTTTTCAGGATTTTTGTATCTTCCTCATTCAATTTTGGTCATTCATACATTTATAGAAATCTGTTCATTTCTTCTGAGTTTTCTATCCTAAGGGGGTAAAGATTTTCAAAGTAGGTATTAATGATATTTTGAATTTCTATGGGATCTGTAGTGATTTCATCTTTTTCATTCCTTATTGCATGAAATCGAGTTCTTTCTTTTTCTGATAAGGTTGGCTAGGGGTTTATCAGTTTTATTTATTCTTTCAAATAATCAACTGTTTGATGCAATTATTTTTTGTAGTGTTTTCTTTGTCTCAATTGCTTTAATTTCTACCCTGAGTTTTATAATCTCCTCCCTTCTTTGGGTTTTGGTTTGGCTTGTTCTTCTTTTTCTAAAAGTTTGTAGTGTAGCATTAGGCTATTTGTTTCCTCTCTTTCTGTTTTCTTTATATGTGAGTTCATCACTATAAATTTCCTTCGGAGGACTGCTTTCATTGCATCCCACAGATTCCAGTAGGTTGTATTTGCATTTTTGCTTGTTTGTAGGTATTTTAAAATTTCTTCTTTAATTTCTTGTGTGATCCATTGGTTATTCAGGAGGTTGTTGTCTAATTTCCAAGTTTTTGTGGGGTTTTGGAGTTCCCTTTGTCATTAATTTCCAATTTCATTGCACTGTGTTCAGATAATATGTATGGGACAATTTAAATTCTTTTGCATTTAGGTGATATGCTCTATGGGATACAATGTGGTCTATTTTAGAGAAAGGCTCATGTGCAGCTGAGAAAAATGTGCATGCTGATGTTGTGGGGTGGAACACTCTGTGTACATCTACTAAGTCCATTTGTTCCCACCTTTGGTTCAGGTCTGTTATTTCTTTGCTGATTTTCTTGTCCAGTTGACCTGTCTCTTTGCGTCAAAGGGGTGTTTAGGTCCCCTATTACAGTAGTGTTATTAATTATTTGGTTTTTCATGTCTGTTAAGATTTAACTTATAAAGTTTGGTTCTCCAGTATTTGGTGCATTAATGTTTAGGATTGTTATCTCTTCCTCTTGCAGCTTTTCCCTAACTAGCATGTAGTGGACTTCTTTATCTCTTTTGATGTTTTTGGTTTGAAGTTTACATTGTCTGCAAATATAATAGCTACCCCTGCTTTTTTCTGGGGGCCTGTTGCATGGAGAATTGTTTTCTATCCTTTAACTTTCAGCCTGTGGATTTCCTTTTGAGTAAAATGTGCTTCCTGTGTACAGCATATCATTGGATTTTTTTTTTCTTTTTTGGCAGTACTGGGGATCGAACTCAGGACCTTGCGCTTGTTAGGCAGGCGCTTATTCCACTGAGCTATATCCCCAGCCCTATATCATTGGATTTTGTCTCTTCATCCACTCTGCCAATCTGTTTCTTTTGACTGGTGAATTGAGGCCATTTACATTAATCATTATAACTGTGATATGTTGGCTTATTCTTGTCAGGCTATTTACTTGTTGTTTTCCTGCTTTTTTATCTGTTTAATTGCTTTTTCTGCTTGAGGGTTCCTTTCTATTGTCATTCTTGAGATTGTGGTCTCTTTTTTCTCTGTCTAGAATATCTTTTAGTACTTTTTGTAATGTTGGTTTGGCACTCATGAAGTTCAGTTGTTCTTTGTCATGGAAATATTTTATTTCTCCATTGAATTTGAAGGATAGTTTTGCAGGATACATGTCTGAGTTGTAAGCTGTTTCTTTTCAGAATCTGTAATACCTCACTCTAAGCTCTCCTTGTATTCATGGTTTCTATTGAGAAGTCTGCTGTGATTCTAATGGGCTTCCTTTATACGTGATCTGTTTCTTTTCTTTAGCAGCCTTTAACATTGTGTTCTTTTGTTGGATGTTTGGGATCTTGAGTATTATATTTCTGGGTGTGGTTTTATTTGGGTTATGGCTCGTTGGTGTTCTATATGCATCATTTATCTGCACTTCAGTATCTTTTATTGTGCTTGGGAAATTTTCTGCTATTATTTCTACAAGTACTCTGTTTTGTATCATTTGTGTTGCCTCCTGCTGTTTCATTGACTCCAATTACTTGGATATTATTTCTTTTTGCCTCATCTTGCACCTGTTGAATTGATTTTTCTTGGATCCTTGATGACTTTAAAAGATCCTTCCTTTCACGGTCCCTCGCTTCCATGCTGTCTTCAAGATCTGAAATTCCATCTTCCGCTTCAATCAAGTGGTTTTGCAACCTTTCAGTGGAAGTTTTTATTTCCTAGCAATCTGTTTGAGTTTGTTTAATGTGTTCTCATTCATTCCTAAATTTCTCATGTAACATTTCTATTTGTTTCCTGTGTTCTTCTATTCTCTTACCTGTTTCTTCTCTGTATGTGTGGAGCATTTCTTCTATTATTATTTTAACTTCATTTTTTGTCTGAGAGATTATTTCTGCTGTAATCTCTTCTGTGGCCTGATAGAGTTGTTTCTTTATTTCAGATACCATCATTTCAGAAATTTCAGGTATGTAGCTTCCTAGTTCTCCTATACCATTGTTTCCTGGACTTGTTCTGGGTGGGGTTGAGCTCTGAGACTGCATTTTGCTCCTCTGTCTTGTTATTTTGGATGTCAGATGAAAAATGTTGAGCTACAAATTACTCAGGCAGCTCACAGAGGACTCTAGCAACCCTAGTTTACCTGGATATCAAACTTATCCCAAGATGGTAGCAGACGGTGAATCACTGGGCCCAGGAACTCCAGACTATTGCTGGGGTGCCAGGCTCTGAGCACACCTATGTTTGTGGGGGAACATTGTTTCTCCAGGCAGAGCATGGGCATGGGCCTTAATTGGCTAGTGGTCCACTGGAAAGGCTGCTCCAGTGTCACTGCCAAGCTGGGCTCCCCCTCTACGGAAAGTCTCACTCGTGTGGCTGCTCTAATGGCATCCCGAGGCTGGGCTCTTTTCCTTGGAAAGTTTTGCCAGGCAAAGCTTAGGTGCAGGCCTTACCTGGCAAGAGGTCTGCTGCAAGGGCTGCTCCAGCAGCACCACCTAGCTGGGCTCCCTCTCTGTGGGAATGTCTTGCGGGTGCAACCACTCTAATGGTGTTGTGAGGCAAGGCTCCTTCCCCTGGACAGTTTTGCCAGGCAGAGCTTCAGTCTGGGCCATACCCAGCAAGAAGTCCACTGCCTGAGATTGCATTTTAGTCCTTCATCTTGTCATGTTTGATTTTAGAGGTAGAGCACCCAGTCTCCCTCTTCACTGGCAGCTCAGCAAAGATTGCAAGCATCCCTAGTTATCCTTGTGGTCAGACTTGCCCCTCAGTGGCTGCCAAAATGGGCCACTCACTCTGGGGTCTTCTGGTGGTTGGTGGAGTTTATCTAGTTCTCCCAGGTGCCCAACATGAACCATGATGTCTGTGGATTGCCAACTGCCTGCTCAAGTGTCCCCAGGCAGCTCAGAGCATGTGTATGACCCAGAAGTGGGCTGTACTTGTGGCGTGATCATGCACCACTTGGTCCTGTGTCCCCAGACAGTTCAGGGCACAGGCAGAGGCTAGACATGAACTGCAGGGTTAGCAGTTCGTGAACTGCCTGATTTAATACCTCAGGTGGCTCAGGGCTCATGAAGGGAGAACCCAAACCTGAACCCCAGTGTTAGCAGCTCACGGGCCTTCTAAGCCAGTATCTCCTGTCTGTGCCAGGTGCAAAGAGTGTAGAGACACAGACTATAATTGTTTCCGGATTGTGCATTGCCTGCTCTTTCCCTGGAAGTAGGTGGGGTCTACCTGTTTATCTTAGTGCTCTGCCATGAATGGTGATATCAGCCAGTTGAGGACCTCCTGATTCCTTGTCTCCAGGCAGCTCAGGGTACACAGGAGCCAGATGTGGGCTGCAGTAGCAGTGATCACAGATCGCCTGTGTCTGTGACCTCGGGGAGGTCCTACCTGACATATCCTAGATCCTTTTTTTCCCATTCCTCTCCACTCTCTTCAACCCATCTTCCCCTCCTATTACAAACTTTTATTTCTCTTTTATTCTTTTTTTATTTTCCTATCCTCCCCCTATTCTCAGTTTCCATTTCCTTTTGAACTATTATTTCCTGTTTCACAATATCTATTACTCAGCTTGGTTCTTACTTACAATTTCACTTTCTCACATCAGAGAGCCAATGGAATATTTATACATATCTGATTTATTTCAGTAACGAGTAAGGTCCATCCATTTAGCTATGAATATGTCAAGTTTATCCTTCCTTATGGCTGAGTAGTATGCCATTGTATTAAAAAATTCTTATTCATGCATTCATCATTTGAGGAGCATTTGGGCTGTTTCCATGGTTTAGCTATTACCAACAGTGCAGCTATGAACATGGGTGTGCATATGCTGCTATGATATGATGTTTTTAATTCTTTTGGGAAAATATCAAGAAGGGGAATAGCTGGGTTAAATCAAATCTCTAGTCTCAGGTTTCTAAGGAACCTCCACACTGATTTCCACAGTGTTTGCACCAATCTAAACTCCTACCAAGAGTGAAGAAGAGTTCCTTTTACTCTACAGCCCCACCAGGATTTGTTATTGCTTGATTTGTTGATAATAGCCATTCTATCAGGAGTGAGATGAAATCTCTGCATTATTTTAATTTGCATTTCTCAATGACCCAGTCATATTGAAGCCCTTTTCACATATTTGTTTAACATTTGTACTTCTTCTGAGAAGTGTCTATTCATTTCTGATGCCCATTTTTGGATCGGGTCTTTAAATTTGGGGGGCGATCTGTTTTTCAGTTCTTTATATGTTGTAGATAGTCCTTTGTCTAAAGAACAACTGGCTAAGACATTTTCTCACTCTATGGGTTGTCTTCTCACTATGTTGGTGATTTTTTTCTTGTGTAAATCTTTTTAATAAGATACTTCTTATTGGATGATTCTTACTGGATGATTCTTCCAGTTGTTGATTCTTTGTAGTGCTGTGACAAGAAGAAACACCAAAACAACACACAGGATTTGGAGGCAGATTTATTTTATGACAACAGGCACTGACTCATAGGGATCATTCCCAAAATATCAGGACCCAAAGGCTCGGGGAGGGAGGTTTTTATGGGGTCAGCAAGCAGAAGGACAGAGGCAGAGCGTTTGGCTGTCTTTGGTTCATTCTTATAGTGTGCATCATAGAGAACAGCTGTAGATCACAGTGACCAGCCTTTTCTAAGGAACAAAATTTACAGGAACTGTAACTGCAAATGTTACCTAGGAAACTAACAAACTGAAGTATACTCGCTGAGGGGCATTTTCTGATACTATTTCTCATGAAGTTATGGTATTGTTCATGAAGTCTTTACCTACACCAATATCTTCAAGAATTGTACCTATTATCTTTTCCAGCAGGTTGATCATTTCTGTTTTAGTATTTAGATCTTCAATCCATTTTGACTTTAGTTTAGTGCGTAGTGATATATATTGCTCCAGTTTTTGTTTTTGGCATATGGAAAGCTGGATTTCCACACCATTTATGAGAGACTTTCTCTCTTCCAGTAAAGATGTGTGGTCCCTTTGTCAAAGATAAGATGACTCAGTGTGTTTGAAGATATTTCTGCATCTTCTAATCTGTTCCATTGATTCTCAGGCCTGCTAGTACCATGCAGTTTTTATTATACTAGCTCTGTAGCATAATTTCAAGTCAGGGATTATGATGACTCCTGTTTTGCCTTTGTTGCCCAGAATTGTTTTTGCTAGTTTAGATCTCTTCTGGTTCAAGATGAATTTTAGTTATTACAAATTGTTCTGCTATAAAAATGGATGCACATATATTGCTGTGGTATGATGTTTTTAATTCTTCTGGGAAAATACTCAGAAGGGAAGTAGCTGGATTGAATGGGACCTCTAATCATAGTTTTAAAGGAACTTCCACACTGATTTCCAGTGGCTGCACCAGTCTACACTACCACCAACAGTGGAGGAGGGTTCCTTTTCCCCCACATCCTTGCCAGCGTTTGTTATTGGTTTACTTCTTGATGACAGCCATTTTTTTCTGAAGTGAGATAGAATCTCAATGTTGTTTTAATTTGCATTTCTCAAATAACCAATGATGTTGAGCACTTTTCATATATTTATTTTGTGGTTTGTATTTCTTCATCTAAGATGTATGTATTCATCTCAGATGTATGTATTCATGCCCATTTTTGAATTGGGTCTTTGAATTTTGGGGGCTGTGGAAACAAATGCCCATCAGCCCACAAATGGATAAAAAAGTGGAGTACTACTCAGGCATAAAGATTAGCTTTATAAGCTTATCTTTATAAGCTTTTATAGGTAAATGAATACAACTTGAGACCTTACTCATGAATGAAATAAATCAGACCCATATGTGTAAACATCATATTGTTTCACTAGTGTTAGAAACTGCAAGAGTAAATAAGATCCAAAATATACAATAGTGTAATGGTTGATACATTATGTCATCTTGAGAATTTTCGAAGGTTAGCTAAGTGACTCTTAGCAGTTCTACATCCTAGGGAGTAGAGGACATGCCCTAAGTGGGCTGTTTATGCTGTAGGATGTTTTGATGGTTGATTTATTGTGTCAGCTTGAGAAGTTTGGAAGCTTAACTGAGACTTAGCAGGGATCCAGGATTCTCACTTTATAAACACTGTAAGTCTGTACAAGAGGAGGGCACAGAGATGGTGTGAGTACTATACCAGCGATAGGGTGGGTACTCTGCATACAATATAACAGAGGAAAGGAGGCTTGCTCTCCCCTTTTGCTCTTTTTGCTTTTGCTGTCTTCTGCCGCCTTAAAGTGTTGCCCCAGTGCCATGCCACCCTGCATTGGAGCCAGCTGATTACAGACTGCAGTCTCCACAAATTGTGAACTAAATAAACCTTTCCTTTCTTAGTTTTGGGTGTCAGGTATTTTGTTTCAGCAATGAGAGAAATGTAACCAAGACAAATAGACATTGTGAATTAGGAAGAAACTGTTAAAACAAAAACAGAAACTGAGATGGGAAAAGGGGAAATGAAGGAAGGAAAAGGAATATATATATATATATATATATATATATATATATATACACACACACACACACACACACACACACACACACACACAAGATAGTTAAGATAGTTATACAGGTGGATTTTTCTAGTCCATTGAAAAGAAAGGTTTTTGCTAGTATTGTTTGGGCAATATTTCATGCCTATATCTTGTATTCTGAGCAACTGTTATGAAGACAACAATACCAAATGTATTAATTATTGTTATCCTCCTATTAGCCTGTTTTGAAACTCTGTTCTGTTTTTATTTTTTCTCTTTAAAATAAAAGAAGCATAGTTGCCGGGGGAAAAAATCTGAAGATGAATCAAAGACAGTAATAGTTCTTCCACTGACTATCTCTCCAAAATACATCACAAACTGAACCAGTTTTCACTACATCAGATTTTCTGAAACATATTGGGCTGAGAACTCATTTATAAATCTAAGTACTAATGAAGAACCCAAAGAGTTTTTTCATTATGAAAAAAAAAATAGGAATGTTTTTTCTAGTTCTGTGAGGCATGCTAATGGTATTTTGATCAGTATTACATTAAGTCTATATAACAGTTTTGTGAGTATGGCCATTTTCACTATGCTAGCTCTTCCTACCCAAGAGGAAGAGATATGTTTCCATTTTCTGATATCCTCTTTGATTTCCTTTTCCAGAATACTGTAGTTTTCAATGTATAATTGTTTTACTTCTTTTGTTAGATAGATTACTAAGTATTTCATTTTTTATGCTATTGTGAATTAGGTGATTCCCTCATTTCTCTCTCAGTGAGTTTCTTATTTGCGTACAGGAGTGCTATTGATTTTTTATTGTTGACTTTGTATCCAGCAATGTGACTGAATTTGGTTTTTAAATTTAGAAATATTTTGGTGGAATTTTGGGATCTTCCATATAGAATATCATGTCATCCACAAATAATGATAATTTAACTTCTTTCTTTCCTACTTTTATTTGTTTTACTTTTTTCTCTTGTCTAAATACTCTAGGTAAGGCCAGAACTACATGGAATAGAGTTGGTGAGAGTGGGAATCCATGTCTTGTTCCTGATTTCTGAGTGCAAGTTTTCAACTTTTATCCATTTAATATGATATTGGCTGTTGGTTTGTCATAGTTTTTGTCAGACTGAGACAAAAACCACCTGGTCCAGTTCTTTATAGGTTTTTTCTTATCAGCTGGGTGTTGACTTTGTCAAATGTCTTTTCTGCATCTATTGAGATAATCATATTGTTTTTGTCCTTGGTTCTATTAACATAGTATATTACACTTATTGATTTGTGTATGTTGAACCATCCCTACATCACTGAGATGAATCTTACTTGGTCATAGTATATAATCTTCTTGATGATTTGCTGTATTCACTTTGCCAATATTTTATTGAGGATTTGTAAATCTATGTTCATGAGGGAGATTGGCCTGTAGTTCTTTTTCTTGGTTGAGTCCTCTTCTGATTTTTGAATCAGGGTGTAATACTTGCTTCCAGAATGAATTTGGGAGTATTGCTTCCCTTTAATTCCATTAAAAAATTTGAAAAGGAGTGGTATGGTCTTTTCTAAATTTCTTGTAGAATTCAGCAATGAATCGATCCAGACAATGGATTTTAGTTTGTTAATAGGTTTTTAATTACATCTTCAATTTCACTGACATTCTAATATTATTAGAATTTCTACCTTCTTGATTCAGTTTTGTTGAATGTTGAATGTTCAGTTCATATTTATCTAGCTATCTGTCCATTTCTTCTGCACTTTCTATCTTATTAGAATATAAGTTGTCAACATAATTATAGATGATCTTTTGGATTTCTGCAGGATCTGTTGTAATTTCACCCCTTTCATTCCAAGTCTTTTCTTCCTTTTTTGATAAGATCGGATAAGGGTTTATTGATTTTATTCAATCTTTCAAAAAATGGACTCTGATTCATTGATTCTTCGTATGGTTTTCTTAATCTCCATTGATTAATCTCTGCTTTGATATTAATAATTTTCCCCCTCATACCAGGTTTGGGTTTGATTTGCTCTTCTTTTTCTAGAAGCTTGAATTTCAACATTAGGTTATTTATTTGAGCTCGCTCTGTTTTCCTAAGAAGGGTATTCTCTGCTATAAATTTCCCTTGTAGGGCTACTTTCATTGTGCCCCATAAGTTCTGGAATGTTGTATTAGTGTTACCATTTAATTGTAAAAACTATCTAATTTCTTCTTTAATTTCATTTGTGACCCACTGCTTGTTATTTAATTTCTATGTGTTTATAAAGTTCTTGTGATGTCTTTTACTATTGATTTCCAATTTTATTGTAGAATGGTTTGATGATATTCATGGGATAATTATAATTTCTTTGCATTTACTTAAGCATGTTGTAGGGTATAGTATGTGGTCTACTTTGGGGAATGGCTTATATGCAGCTGAGAAGAATGTGTCTTCTGATGTTGTGAGGTGGAACACTTTGTAGACATCTACTAAGTCCAGTTTTTCAAAAGTTTGCATTAGTTCTAATATTTCTTTTGTTGATTTTTTTTAGTTAATATATTTGTGGCAATGGAGTATTGAAATCCCCCAATACTACTGCATTAGTACTTATTTGATTTTTCACATCTGTTAATATTTGTTTTATATAGTTGGGTGGACTGGTATTCACCAATGGTTGTTACATAAACTGTCTACAGAAGTTAAACAATTGGCAACATTTCTGTAAGTCTCAATCAAGAGATTGTGAACTATTAGGTAGCTCAGTGTTGGGAGCTGCTGGAGTTGGCTGTTGGTCATGTGTCTGAAGGTGGGACAGCTCCAGAGTGCCTCAGGCAGTCAAGCTACTTCAGTATTGAAGGAAGTATCCTGCTTGGACAGTTATAGTCTTAGTCGCTAGGTAACTTTATCTCTCATGATATTACTTTGCAAGTGTATAAAATAAACATCCCTGTGTCTGTATCAAGTCCTCTTGCTCAACAGGCAAGAGGTAACTCCACCTGACCCGAGCTGTTGTCTCTTGTCTTTATTTTCTAAATCCTCCTACCATTTTTCTCCTGGGGACCACCAAGAGACCACTGACTCCCACAGCCAGCAAGAAAGAATGTGATTAAGAGGTACAGTCAGCTTTCTGTTGGAGTTCCATTTCAACCCTCCCTACCTCCAGTTGAAGATTGAAAGACTTTCGAGGTTATCAAATAAAAGAATGTTCTTTCTCTCAAAAAGGAAGTACACGTGTTCTCCGCAAATGTTAGTGTTCTGATGAAAGTAGTTCCCAGTAAGTAGTTCCCAGCATGGAAATGGTGCAGTCATGTTTCATATGTGCTTCAGTTCATGCCAAGATACCATGCTTTCTTGCAGCCCCAGGAAGGTGGTGAGCATTGTAGCTAGAAAAGTGAGACCCCCTGCAGGAACCATACGGAAAAGCCTGCCAGGGTAATGAAACCACTTCCCTTTTATTTCTGTTTGAGCTGCAATAAAGCTGGCACTTTTATAACACAAAAGCTAAGTTCCTGTTGTGATTTCCGAATGTGTTTCTCAAAATACCCGTGCAGGACCTAACACAGAAAAACACATTTATAAATGTTAGCATGCTTTCTGGGACGTTTGGAAAACAGAGCCATTTTCAGGTGAGTTAGACTTATGATTCCCATAATTGTGTTTCTGAAGAGTCATGATTCCTGTGTAGCTTGAAATTGGGGTTTAGACCAACTGATGTTCATAGACTCAGGTGTATCTGTAGGAAAATTAGTCCCTGATTCATTTGAGATTGATGTCTTATCCTGGAGGTAATCATGTAAGGTGGGCAGAGTCCTCAGCAGCCACCCTGAGCTCAGGGTTCTATCGTGGCTCTGCCAAGCCTCTATCATGGCTGATGTTTAACGTTAATCTTTTACTAGATGTCAGTTTTTTGTCTTTAAGACTGAAAGAGAATGACAAGGAAAGAAGTATAATGTGGTTGCCACAGGGGCAGCCAAACTCCTGGTTGATGCTAGTGGTATCCACACAACAAGATTTTATTCAGGCCAAGTTTCTATCATTTAAAATAACCTGAAGGAGTCTTTCAATCAGAACTTCAGAACCTATCGTCAGGACTAGTTGAGCATGAACGACAACCCCATACATGTGGCAGTTCTGTTAATTGACACTTACACTTGGGGTTCCTGATATTTTGATAGTTTGAATAACTGTTTTCAGCTCTTTCTCTGTAAAGAACTGATGTAAAAGAAACTAGACTCCACTTTTTCTGGGTCTTCTGAAATGTAACCTACTTCTTAATTTTTAACAAATTTTATTCAAGGATATTGTGAAATGAGGCAGCACATGTGGAAAGTTTACTTTCTACTTTTCCTGTTTTTGGAGAAAGGGACTCACTATGTAGTGCAACCTGGCCTTAAACTCACTGATGTAGCCCATACTGGCCTTGAACTCATGGCAATCTCCCTGTATCGGCCTTCCCGAGGCTGAGATCATAGGCAGACATCACTGTGCCTGGCCTTACTTTCTACTTTTTTATAATTCTAATTATATTAACAGGAAAGAAATTTTCAGGGCCTAATTAATGCTTAAGATTTCTTCTAGACATTGTATTTTGATATGGGACACTCCAAATAATATACTTTGTGAAATTTCAACTACAAACTTAATTTAGTTCCCCCAAAGGTTCCATTTTCTCCCTGATATTGCCACTGTCTGCTAACAGCTCACATTTACCAGGTTACTGGGCTGGACACTGGGCAGAAGACCAATAGGTGTCACTTACCACAGATCCATAAATTAAGTATAATGACCCTCATTGTAGGGGTAGGACAGTCAAGGCTCAAAGATGCTGATTAACTTGTCCTGACTCTCATGGCTAGGATGTACCTTTTAAATTTGATTCTAGAACCAAAAAGCTGAGCTGTCTTCCTGAAATAATCCAACATTTTTAAGCTTTCTTCCTGGAAGTCTGTCTTCCCCCTTGTTTTCTGGGTATAGTTGTGAGGACAAGGACTTAGAAAAACTTCATGCAAAACTTTCTGACTAGGGGAGCAGCTAAAAGTAAATTTTCCCCATGGATAGTTTCATTGCAGTCGTGGCATTGTCTGTGTTACATTTGGAGCTATCCTCCCTTCTACAGCAACAGCTCAGGATGCTACTGTGAAACATTTCATTGTTGATTAATATGAAAGCAAAAGTGTTTTCAGATGTCACATACCTTGGGTATTGCAGTGAGTTTCATGGTGGAACTAGATCCCACTAGGGGCTTTCCATTCATATGCTTCATATTCATTTGCTTTATTAAGTACAAACTTCCCTACAATGTGTGATAAGCCCTTGGTCTAGAAATGTCCTCTGTGATGAGCCCCATAATTGATAGGAATATTGAACAAAAGAAGGTAGAGATCTCCAGATATGTAGCTAACTTTCCCATTGCCCTCCATGGGAAATAAAGACCTTTACACAGCCTGTAAGGAAGTCTGTTTATTTGGTAGGTTCTCAGAACATAGTGCTGAATCTAGTTCTTTTCAAGAACCTGCAAAAATGTATGTGTCAAACTGTGTTAAATAACCCTAAGTTATTGCAGGCTGATCAGGCCCACATTCTCCCAAGTGAGTAGACATCAAAGGCTTACATAAATGACATAATGGAAATGATTTCAGGGTTCCAGGAGGGGCTAACTGCCTTACAACTTCAATATTCTCTAAGTTTAGCCAAAGACTTTTCTGGGAAGTCTGTACTTATTTGGTTTTCAAACAAAGAGGAGACTTAAACACAGGAATCTCCCAGGAACTTGGGAGAATTTTCCCAAGTAGTAAATTGTGTCAATCAGGAGAACTATCTTACCTTAGCTTGGTGTTTATTGTAGGAGTGTGGAGCCTTCAGCTGCAGTCTCCCTATGACTAATTGGGACTGGAGCCAAACGCCTTTAGCTGTGGTCTTATCTTGTCAGAAAGATGCCTGAGCTTCAGACAACTCACAAGTAAACACAGAAAGCCAAATGGTTAATATATCCTGCTCAGAGCCACTCTGTAGTGGTCCCCAATATGTATGGGTCTAGAAAGACTAACTAATTGCTCCAAAATACGAAAACAAATTATAAAATGGGAAAAATGTTTAGGTGTGTATATACCATAGCAGGTAAGCCTCCTTATTCAGTTTAGTGTCTGTAAACATTTCTCCATTTTTTTTTATTTTAAAAAAATACAAGTACAAAAACATATTGACAAACAGACACCAATTAGCATAAAAAATAGTACAATCACAACTAATCTATAGACAAGGTGATATGATCTCAACAGTGGTTATTGCTTTATCCATTGATATCTTTGAAGTGTAAATATATAAGCCCATATACAGACATGCAAATTTAGTCAGACAAT
>PVLD010030779.1:0-16458 GCA_004027595.1 Dinomys branickii
CCCCCCCCAGTTTCAAATCGTCCACGGATCTGAGTTTGAAAGAGAGAAGGAGATTGAAAAGGGAAAGAAGGGAGCGTAAACGAGGAAGAGAGGAGACTGGCAGTCCAGCGAGCAGCGTGATTGTGATTCATCTCAATTCTCCAAGTATCTATGGACCCACTATCACGCCGAGTTGGGGACAGAACTGAAGCCGCCTCCGAAATGTCTTTTCCACAGATGCTCTTTGGCCTTTTCGGCCCGTGAGCTTCTCTTCCTTGTGGATGCGCAAATACAACCGGGAATCTGTTGGCAGATGCTTCAAATTAAGGGTCAAAATGGATAAATTTCCTTCCGGATACTGTGCACTATATTCTAAAGTACAATAGTATATAATGTGGACTACAGCTACTATGCATACATATGTACAAATTTTCACTTTCTGACATCATATATATATATATATATATAATTTTAGTGTGTGTTCTTAATATAGAACTTTTTTAAAGTTCTGTATAATTCTGACTTTTTACCAAGTCAATTCACATTTCTTCTCAAACACACAAACATGAATTGTCTAGTGAATTATAGCCAATTTTTCTAACATAAAATGCCCCAGTTTTCTCTTTTGCTCCAGGAAGCATTTCCCGGAGATTAGTCACCATTTTGCCTTGCAAAATTGGGAAGGCTGGGAGAAGTTAGTAAAGGAGGTTGTCTCATGTGAAGCTGGGATTTTTGGAAATGATCCTGCTGCTGTTTGGATGAAAGTAACGATGAGTCAATCTGCGGGCAATCTCAATTAGCACCGCTCTATAAAAGTGCGGCTGCTGAGGGTTGACCTAGAAGGAGGTAGGCACAGAGCAAGGCAGTAGGGCGGTGCAGAGCTTCGAAAGCCAGAGAAATGCGGAGCCTTCCTGTCCTGCTGTGGCTGTGTGCGGCAGCGTCCTCCGCCCACCCCTTGAACAGAGCTGCATGGAGGGAAGGCAGCCGAACGGAGCTTCTTCAGGTAACTAATGCAAGCGGCCATCCCATTGGTTGACAGGGCCAAGGGATGAAACCAGTTCCGCCTTCTCCGAAATCGTTCGACTACTCCGTAGGAATAGTTCAGGGATAAAATTTGGATGTGGAAAGGCCTTGATACCACACCATTCAAACGTTTCCTTTCATGTACAGGAGGAAACGAAGAGCCAAAATATGAGGTATCTTTGCACAGTCTCACGGCGCTGCAGCAGCGGTAGCTTGAGCCACACAAATGAGTGAAGAACGTACCAGCTATGTCTTACTTTGGAACTTTTGGTGGCCTTTTAATCCAATATAACTGCAGCTAACTATTCATAGTGCTAATGTCATGCTTACACAAAGGAATTTATCCAAATCTTTTTTTAGAAAACCAGATCCTTGTGAAAAGCGTAACTTGGAAATTTGAGGAAATGGAATACATATACTTGAAATAGACTCAAAAAGATTTATCTGTGTATTTTGATTTTGTCCTTTGACACTGGATATTTATTTGAATTTTCCACTTCATTGCTTTGATGGCAAACTAAGCAGTAGAGATTCTTTGCTATAAAGACGAAGTGAGGAAGTCTGCCATTGAACAATTAAGTGAAACATGACATTTATTATTTCAGCTAGCTATCCAAGTAATTCAAATACATTAAGAAAAGTGAGCTAGGACAAAGATTTACTATACCTACCTATAACTAAAACTCATAAGAATAACCTAAAGCTTGTACTTATTCCATTAGCTTCAATAAACTGGATAATAACTAAAACAGATCTTGAAATTTATTAAAAAATCACAGGAATTATTTACAAACTATACTTATTATTCCATTAGCAATATCTAGAAAACTACTACAACCTTGGAAAAGAAACGAAACAATCTGTTACAAGACATGGCAAGGGTCCTATTTTTAAAAAGATCCAAGAAATGCAGAAGTTCCTTGGGCTGGAGGTGACGGGGAAGCTGGACTCTGACACTTTGGAGGCGATGCGCAAACCCAGGTGTGGGGTTCCAGATGTGGGCACGTTCACAACTTTTCCCGGCATGCCAAAGTGGAGGAAAAAGGACCTTACTTACAGGTAATGGGTCCAAAGAGGTTTTAACACAATATTGAAATGTTATCAGCTGTGTCACAGGTGAAAACAGTGCCTTCCTCATTTTTCTCATATAGGATTGTGAATTATACACTGGATTTGCCAAGAGATGCTGTTGATTCTGCAGTTGAGAAAGCGCTGAAGGTCTGGGAGGAGGTGACCCCACTCACTTTCTCCAGGATACACGAAGGAGAGGCCGACATAATGATCTCTTTCGCAGTTAGAGGTAAAATCCAAATCAGAACAAAAGAAAAAACACCTGAAATGCATACATTTGTCTGGTGTTCTGTTAGACTCTAATAAGAAGCAATTCTAATAACCTTATCATCCAATGTAATTTTTTTTCCTTCTTAGAACATGGAGACTTCATCCCTTTTGACGGACCCGGAAATGTGTTGGCTCATGCCTATGCGCCTGGGCCTGGGCTTAACGGAGACGTTCACTTTGATGATGATGAGCTCTGGACAAAAGATACAGCAGGTTAGTGATGAGGCCTCTCTCAGAACAAGTGCATGCTAATGGCTTTTTATATTTAGAAAACTGCAGAACAAAGAGGGATCCAGAAATGGTACATTCCAGATTTTTTCAGTGGACCAGGGATAAGCAGAACATGTACGTTTTCATCATTACTAAATACATTTTCAGATGCTTAAAAAGGTTATTTTCATAAGTCATTTACTTACTGATCATGTTTCTTGTGTGATCTAAGAACCACAATTATTAAAAACATTTTTCATTATACTGGATAGCAGATATCCATGAAACAGTATATTGCTCTGTATTGAACTAAAATGATATCACTTATTTACTCTCCCCATTTATTTTATTTTCTTGAAAAAAGAAATGAGACTTGAATTTTAGAAACTGAAAATCTACCCTCTCTCTCTTTTTGGCTAAGTCAACATTTTTCCTTCCTCGGGTGAAGAAGGATTTTTTGGAGACTTGTAAAAGAAAGGACTAACCCTGAATACAATGTCCACACTGTCTAGACAGAAGTATATTTCTCAGTTTAAAATCTTGGGAAATAACTCCTAAAGTTTTCCCAAAAATTGTTAAAACAAATAATACTATTCCTGAGATTTAATTAGGATTTCTGATCAAAATGTAAGCAGATCAAATATGAACTTCATACTGGGCAAACCCTTGGTTTGCTCAACATCTTGCAAAGGAAACTTCCTATACTCTCAAATGACAGCTTTCACAGGGTCACAATGTACATAAATAGTATTTATAAAGTGGATTACTTGTTATGTCAATCATAATTACCCAACACCTTCAAATTTCAGCATTAGAGAGTTTTAAAAATATGAAATACAAAGAAAAAAATCTGAATACAGCCAGTGTTTGTGCGTCCAAAACTCCATTCTGTGACAAATGTAGGACACGATGAGGCATGTTATGTTTTAAAACAGTTTTGCAAATCCTATGACATCTATCATTATTCATCTTTTTTGGACTCAGAACAAAATGAGGCTGATGATGATGATGAGGCTAAAAATCATGCAGGCAAAACTCAAAGAGAAAATAACAGAAGTCTGGCTGTTCAAGGGTTTCAGAATTGAGATGAATACATTGATTTGCTTAACTAAGAAGGCAACTCACAAATACCGATACAATGAAACACTGTTTAGCTTTTAATTAATAAATGAAGAGATAAATTTTTTTATATTTTAGACAGGAGGGTTAATTCCATTTCTAAGCACAAAGAAAGGGACTTGTTGTCCTGAGGTTAAGAAGTTCTTGGCATCAGAGAGGGGGACCATTGGATGTGACTAGGTACTTTATTTCACAGACTGATTTCAAGTGTGAGTATTGAGATATACTTGGCTTTCCTTGAAGAACATAATCATTCAACGGCTTCTATTAATCAGCCATGAGGGGGAAAACCCTGTGTGGGTCAAAAGGGTAGATATGTACAATATACAACTGACATATGTAATGTACATGATCATGAAGGGTAAATAACTTATTTATGATTTCTTAAACAGGGACCAACTTATTCCTGGTCGCAGCTCACGAGCTTGGCCACTCCCTGGGTCTCTTCCACTCTGCCGACCCTCAGGCTTTGATGTTCCCACTCTACAGCTCCTTCAAGGACCTGACTCACTTTCGCCTTTCTCAGGATGACGTGAAGGGCATTCAGTTCCTCTATGGTGAGAGACGCTGGAGAAAGTAGACATTGTAGCCTTGCAGCGATGCTACATAAAATCTTTGTGAGCTAATTCAGACCACCATGAGAAGGTCTGGGAAGCATACATTGGCGCACGCCTCACGTTTTCCCTAACGCTTTATCCTCCCTAATCTGTTGCCTTAGGACCTGCTGCTGCCTCTCCTGCTGAGCCTGAGCCACCCACTCCGTCCAGCCATCAGCAGTCTGAGACACCAGCCATGTGCGATCCGGCTCTGTCCTTTGACGCAGTCAGCACCCTGAGGGGAGAAATCTTGTTCTTTAAAGACAGGTCAGACTGGACACTTACATTTCCCTATCTATTCTTGTGACGTACAGTGCTTAAATAGAAACACAAAGAGAAGCTCGGTAGAGATCTTTAAATATTTAAGACAAAAATGATACCTTTTCTACGTTTTCCTAAAATAGTTCAGTTCAGTTTTGAAGACTCGGGATAATTTGACCCCTATCCTCAGACCATTCTTCTCCAATGTCCTAAGTACATTTTCAAAAAGTACCAGTAGATCTTTAGGATGAAAAAAAATTTTTTTGTACTTCTTTTCAATGTGACACCTGGATAAGCTTTCCATTTAACCAGTTAATTTACTCACTGCTGGATAAATATACACACAACAAAACACTGATACTGAACAAAGGAAAGTTAAGACTTTTGATTCCCCAGATCTTAAGATCTTTTGTGTACTTCTCCATTATGGATCTATGTGTACACAAGAATAGATTACACACACACACGCACACACACACTATCTTTTTGAAGAGTGTGAATGATAGTCTAGAACATACACTGCTTTGCAAGCCCTGCAGGTAGTTAAAGCTTATAATGGGGTGAATAATTTGAAAGCTATTTATTAACATAGCTTTCCTTTCAAAGAAGACATTGCTCTGGAAACCTGTGGCAGGAGGCCTACTGCAGTCTTCTGAAGAAAAGAAAAGATATGCACATGTATCTGATTTCTGCCTGTCATCTAGCCCAGGAGACAAAGGGTTAGAAAAAGATGAGTGAAGCAGGGCAGTGAGTAATACAAAGATCGTTTCCATTTGTACTTCTTTTTATATCTCTTTCAGGCATTTTTGGCGCAAATCCCTCAGGACCCTTGAATCTGAGATTTATTTGATCTCTGCATTTTGGCCATCCCTTCCTTCCGGAGTGGATGCTGCTTATGAAGTGATTAGCAAGGACACTGTTTTTGTTTTTAAAGGTAATTATTTTTTTTTTAATTTTTATTTTACATTTAGATTATTTCAGGTAAAGACTTTAAACTTTTTCTTTTTTTTTTTTGGTTTGCTTGTTTGTTCGTTTGTTGTGCTGAAGATCAAACTCAAAGCCTCACACACACCAGAAATACGCTCCACCACTGAGCTATAGCCCTAGCCCTAAACACTTCCTTAACTTGCTTAAACATATCCTCTGACAAACAAAGAACAAAAACTTGAACAGGATTTTAATTTTCTCCACTATGACAAATTTGGGCTGCTAAGGTAGCCAGCCAATGGAGATGCAGAAATGACTAGGGTTGGTATGCTTTTATTTATGTTTTACAGATTAAATACTAAACAAGAAGGTAAATTAACCAGGGTTATACATCTCCTCTCTTGATCTTTGTTCATTCTTTCCATATGCAAATGTTTTTAAAGGTTCAGCATGAAGCTGCTACATAGAAACTTCAGACCTTCTCCCTACCATGAAAACCAAAGACATGGAAATGCTTTTCTAAAACTAAGAGGTTTAACTACTATAATTTCATTGTAACTGTGAATTTTTTTTAAAACAGGAGATCAGTTTTGGGCCATCAGAGGGCCAGAGGTGCAAGCAGGTTCCCCAAAAAGCATCTACACGTTGGGCTTCCCTGCAACCGTGAAGAAAATCGATGCAGCCATGTCTATTAAGGAAAAGAAGAAGACGTACTTCTTTGTGGGGGACCAGTACTGGAGGTAGAAGGCAATAGGAGTGACTTTGTTTGGAGCCTAGTTAAGGAAATAATTTTCCGGGCTGGGGATATAGCTCAGTGGAATAAGCGCTTGCCTAGCAAGCTCAGGGTCCTGAGTTTGATCCCTAGTACCGAAAAACAAAAAAAAAAAATAATAATTTTCCTTCCTTAAGAAAATCCACCCACCCTACCCCGCTTTCCTCTTTTTTTTTTGCGGTACTGAGGATCGAACTCAGGACCCTGCGCTTGCTAGGCAGGTGCTTATTCCACTGAACTATATCCCCAGCCCCTCCTCGCTTTCCTCTTAATCGAAGGCGGAGGTTGGGGCTTAGGGACCATAGGGAATTGCTTGCTTTGAATCACAGAAGCACCTTGTCATTGGCATTCTTTAATTATGCTTGTGTTAAATCCCAAGTGAAATAGACGAGGATTCCTTCTGTGCCACTCCCCCCCCCACCAGGGCCTGTCCTACTTACCCATTCTTCAACTCCTGGCTCAAGCCCACCACCTGCATCAAGCCTTCCCTTTTGAACTTCAAGCCCAATATACATTTTTCTTCTTTTGAACAATTGCCTGGGAACCTAGGCCACATTCAACTGTCCTTTTGCTGTGTCCTAGAGTTCACTCATTGTCTCTTTATGTGTTTGTCTTGTCTTCTAACAAAAGTATGTGTTTTTCAAGGGTTTCTTCTGACCATTTAGGAGATGACCAGCAATAGCAGACATATCCTGTTTTATGGACACTACTCAGGACTTGCACACAGGCTGGTTCCCAGGCCATTTGTTGAGACATTGAGATGTCAGTGCAGATCATCAAATGTCCATTAATGGGCCACAAACTTACTTGCTGTGCTTTTTTTCTTATCCCAGTTCCTTTTTTGTGAGGCCGCCCTAGGAAAGCTCAGTGTGTATGCTGGGATGGCTAGTACACATAAGCCAGCAACGGCAGAGAACTAGAAACTGTATTTCACATATGTGATTCAATTTACTCTCTTATATACACACATCTGTTCACACCTCCACACCTTTACTGTAGAAAGTTAAGGTTCTTTCTATCATCAAATATAGTAAAAAGTAGCATCTTCTTTAGTAGGACAGGTGATACCTGGTGGGTATATTGTTTTAAGAGCTAAGTCGGTAGCACTGTTGAAATCACACATTTCTGTGGTGCTAAATATGTGTAGTGCATGAAAAACTCACTAGGATTCCCCGTGGTTTGTGGATTTTGGTCAAATGGCCTCTCTGCGATCCTGAGCTGCGCTGGTTTCACTCGGTACAGATTTGATGAGCAGAAAGAGGCGATGGAGGCCGGCTTTCCCAGGAAGATACGTGAAGACTTTCCAGGCGTAGAAAAGGTTGATGCTGCTTTTGAAGCATTTGGTAAGAGGATGCTTAATCCGTTGCTGGTGGGACCCTTGGAATACTTTATAGTATGTAAAGAAAGAGAACACTTTCTAACAATGGAGTTTTAAAAACTCAGTTCTCTCTTTTCCTCTTACCAAAATCTAAATTCTGCTTTTTGTGCCACTTCTATGGATACTTCATGTGAGTTGTTTTGCATCATAAAGATCATCAACATAAACCTATTTTATACCCGCATACAGAACCCAAGCGTGCAGGCATTCCTTCCTCACACGCTGCGCTGTTACCTTTCTTGAGCTGTACGTTCGTGCAAAATCCCACGAGGTGATGTGGTCAAGTTCAGCACTGGCCAATAGCTTTCTCCCACATCCAATCCTGTTTCTACTTACTAATTCCCTGGGAAATCTCCTGCTTTTCCTGAGTTAGTCAGTGATGGACCACTTGGGTTCATCACCAATTCTTGTGTTCCCATCCACCCAAAGATTTTTTTTCCTCATCAAGGATAAATGAGTAAAGATTGATGATCTTTATGGAAAGGTAACCTGGGCATCACGTTTGTGGAGCAGCAAAGGGTGCTCTGGTGTTTTGAAAGAGTCGCTGTGCTTCTCTGGGGGCCAGAAATGCCGTCTGGCTGCAACATGGTAAAAGGAGAGGAGTATTAGAAATAAATAAATAAAGAGATTGGAGAGTTTAAACAGACAAAGAATGTTTTCTGATTAGAACCAAAAACCTAGAATCTGACTTTGCTATCAGAGAGGTCTGACGTGGAATACTCTCTCCTTCTGTCCTTGTTGAGCAAGCGTGGGTGAGCATCTGAATCTGTCTAAACCTCAGTTTGCTCATCTGTAAAATGGAGTGAGGCTCACGTAAATAATTAAAAATAAATGAAATCCAATACAGTGCTTCACGTTGTTCCCGGCACAGAGTAAACCTCCACACACACTTTCTGTTTTCAGTTCTCTATCATCCTAAGTTTTATACGTTGCCGCATTTCTCCTTTTGAAAACGTATCTCACTTGTTCTTGTACCTGTGTTTGCAGGATTTTTCTATTTCTTCAGTGAGTCTTCAGAGTTGGAGTTCGACCCAAATGCAAAGAAAGTGACACATACTTTGAAGACCAACAGCTGGTTTAATTGCTAGAAAATTGTACTGAAGGAACAATATGGGCATTTTCAATGACGCTGTCAACTTTCTGCCGAAGTCTCTGTGGATCGAAGCAGTTTGTTTTCTCCTACATGTGTGGTCACAGAACTCAAGTAGGAGCCATGTATCCTGCTGTTCATCTTTACTTTGTTACAGGGCATTCAAAGGGCTGTTGCTCAGAGTACATCTCATCACACGGTGTCGCCTTCCCTAGGGAAGGGAAGTGCTCCTGGCAACAGACCAGTGATTGTATCTATGTAGACTACTTGCTTGTTATTTAATAAAGATGGTTTATTATTGATTATTTAATTATAGTATTTCATTTGATTGCGAGTATAAGTCATTCTCATGGTCTGGGGTGATAGAGAGGTGGAGATGCTCAGTCAGTGGAGGTGGCAGGGTCAGTGTCTCAGTGGCTGGGGCCTCAAGGTGGCTTACCCAGAATCAAAGCTCATCTACAACTTGCCTTCTACTTGCGTCCTGCAAACGTGTTTGTTCCCAACACACAGCATCATATGTGTTCTGCTACACCTCAGGAGAAGGAGCTAGGCCCTAGGACCCCAACTTTTTGGTGCTAGGGACTGGTGTCATGGAACATAGGTGCGGTTCATGGAAGGGTTCTCCTGTGAGGATCTAACCCTGATCTGACAGGAGGCCGAGCTTAGGCGGTAACGCCAGCTATGAGGAGCAGCTGTAAATACGGATGGAGCTTCCCCGCTTCACCCACAGCTCCTTTCTGACTATGTGATCTGACTCCTAACAGGCCACGCAGATCTTAGCCCAGGTTGAGGACACCTGATCTAGGAGGTTGCCTTGTCCTAGGACAGGCTGTGCGAATACTTCTGAAGTGAACCCTATAATTACGGCAAATCACCTACTTCACATATCTGATTTTGCTAGTGGGGAAACCACATTTGTTCCTTGACATTTTCTTTTATTATATATCCCTTCAGTGAGACACCCTCTGCTGTCCTAGCAAACAAATTTCCTCTGGCCACACATGCAAATGTCTCTCGTACACATTTTGGATCTTTCTGTGCCTGGAAGTAAATAACAATTCTCTTGTTTGTTGTTTGTTTTTGAGCCAGGGTCTGGATCTGTAGTACAGGCTGGCCTGAAACTCTATGTGCCTCAGGGTGAGCTCACATGATTTTTCTGCCTCAGCCTCTGGAGTGCCAGGATTACAGTCATGCAACACCATGTCCTGCTAGCAAATAGCAATTTTAAAGGAGGGTTTCTATCCCTAAGTAACGTCCGTAGTGCAGTGCCTTGTGGGTACCACTCACTTGGCCATTAGCTTATGCATTCGTTTGGAGATCACTTAGGTACCCTGTTCATTGTGTCAGCAGTGTGATTGCTTGTAGGCACAGGAACTCGGGCTCAGTCTCCGCTCTCAGTGAATTCATAACCCAGCAGAAAAGAATAGATACAGATGATTACAAGTGAGAATATGCCATATAAACTTAATAAGTTATAAAGAAAAAACAGATTTTTTTTTTTACAGAATAGTAGGAGGATCTACTTCGAACTAGGGGCCTTTAGAATAACGGTTAAGGGAATGACACAGACGAGGGTTGTGGACTGTGGAGACGGCAGCTTGGACTAAAATAGTCATATCGGTAAGTCAGAGAGAAGAACAGAATGTACGCAAGTGAGACGGACAGGAGGGCTCAGCGATGGACTGAATGCGCAGAGTGGAGGGAAGTGTCCAGAACAACTGCAAGACAGGTGGCCTGAGCGTGGGGGTGGTTTGCTGAGGAGTAATGAAGGCTGGGAGAGGTTTGTGAGGGAAGGGCGAGAGTGAGGGTGGGTCACATTTCTGTCTGTTTTTGAAATGTCTGTGAGACATCCACGTAAGCCAGGAGACAAACTAGTTTGGAACTCAAAAGAAAATATAAATATATGGGAGTGTTTAGCATTTAAGTGTATGTAGGGCTGGGGATGTAGCTCAGGGGCATAAGCGCTTGCCTGGCAAGCCTGAGGTCATGAGTTCAACTCCTGGTACACACACACACACACACACACACACACACACACACAAAGTGTGTATGTATTTGTTCATTTTTAAAGTAGGATCTTACTGTGTTGCCTAGGCTGATCTGACTCCTGGGCTCAAGTACCCCTTCTGAAGCCTCAGCTCCCCCGGGGTCTGGGACACGGGTACACAGCTGGCTTAGGTTTCACCGTGAAGGCTACTCTCAAAGACGCGAGTACAGAGGGGCCAGGGCCATATAGGGAGATTTTACGATGAAATGCTAAGAAACAGCAATATTTTGCCAGGAAATACATGACTTTCTTTTAAAGTGACCTACATATATTTCTTTTAAATGGTACTACATACAACAGATGATTAAAAATATGACAAATATCTAAATTTTTAAATATTTTCTTATAGTAAAAGACACACTGTCGCAGGAAGCATGAACTGAGTTACTGGGCTTCGGCTCTCACCCTGAACGCCCTCTGTGAGCACCTTGAGTCTCGGTGGCCTGCACAATCACCACCTGTTCCTGACAGTAATGGGATGAGTCCACAGGCTTCAGGACTCACCCCAAACTACTAATACGAGCAACAAGAATGTCTCCATACTGTTTGCATATAAGAACCTTATATGAACCCATGGCGACCGGGTAGGCAGCAGAGAGAGAACCTCCCGGAGGAATGCCACTCAGACATAGCAGTGTGGCAACATGTGAAAGACAAGAGAGGAAAGAGGTGGATATCCTGAACTCGAGAGGGATCTGAAATGGGAACTGAAACCCTCGGAAAGTCTAAGCAGAACCTCCTCTGGAGGAGGGGATTGCAGATCTGCCATGGCGCACTCGGAGGGAGACAAGACGGAGAGGGAGGAGGTCGCCGCTCCAAGCACACCCTTGGCCCATGTCCTCGTTTTGGCATTCGCAGCTTCAGCTTTGGAGACCCATTGCCCAGCTGCAAGGGGTGGGGAACGGTAATGCTGGAGATCAGGAGGAGGTGGGAAGAGAAGAAAGGGCCTCTGGCATCAAGGCAACAGGACAGAGCCAAAAGGGTCACAGAGGGCACCCTGATGGGGGCGCGTGCCCCACGGCTGCTCCACTGAGGGCCCCGCGGCAGCTCCGCTGTGGGCACCGCGGCTGCTCCGCTGTGGGCCCTGCAGATGATCTGCTGTGGGCCCCGTGGCTGCTCCACTGTGGGCCCTGCAGATGATCTGCGGTGGGCCCCATGGCTGCGCCACAGTGGGCCCCGCGGCTGTGCTGCTGTGGGCCCTGCAGCTGCTCTGCAGTGGGCCCCGTGGCTGCTCCTCTGTGGGCCCCACGGATGATCCGCAGTGGGCCCCATGGCTGCTCCGCAGTGGGTCCCGTGGCTGCTCTGCAGTGGGCCCCGCGGCTGCTCCGCTGTGGGCCCCATGACTGCTCCTCTGCTGCTCTGCAGTGGGCCTGGTTGCTGCTCCGCTGAGGGCCCCGCTCAGGGCACCTCATGGACTGGACCCGCCCCCACCCATAGCACGACAACAGGGTGGAGCTGGGCGATCCGCTGTGAGCATATGTGCTTTCCCACCTCCAACCATGGCAGTTTGTATACACCCATGTATGTTATAGTATAGTCTGAGGCAGCTATATCTCTTCCCAAGGCGAGAGTCCAAGGATATAGATAAACCTAGGAGTACAGTTATTACCACAGGGAAGATGACTGATTGAGTGGTAGGGCAACGGAGATGAGGGAGGAGAAAAATTGAATGATCAAATGGGCCATCATCTGTGTAACTGAGTAACAAAGGTGAAGATAACATTATGTAGGACAGCATCCAGAGCTAATTCCCTTCTATGTTCTCTATAATTCTGTATTTCCGCAATCGTTTTTGTATTAACAGAAGTGAAGATAACTTTATATTATACAGCATCCAGTGCAAATTCCCTACTATCTACTCTATAATTTTGTATTTCCTTTAATGTTTTTGTGTTAACTAGTGTGAAGATAACTATGTAATACAACATCCAGTGCTAATTCCCTACTATATTCTGTATAACTTTGTATTTTCTGTATTGTTTATGGCTTTTCTGGTTCATATGTCTCCATCCTTTTGTCTTTAAAATAAAATTAAAAAATAAAAAATAAAAGACACACTGTCACTAACCTCCCTCACAATACTGCCCCTCATTTTGAATGCATTTATTCCATTATTTTTGCCATTTTCTGAGGCAGTTCTGGAAGTCTTTTGGGAGGGTTTTTATGAGGTATGATTTAAAAAATACTGGGAATGTTACTGCTGAGTGCCATCCAACAGAAAGTCAGACTCCTAAGAACATTACAGTAGGCCCTCATCCACCTTTGGTGTCATGCAGCTTCTGGCTCTTTAAGGTCAAAATGACTGTGACCCGTAAGTGTTTTGAACAGCTTCAGGACACAGAGACAAAGCACACTAGGGACCCCCACAAAGGACACTGTGCAGAGCAAATGTAGAAAGCAGCAAAAAAGGATAGGCTAGGTGTGTTCAAGCCAGGAGGAGAAGTTTTGAGGGGGTTGATGGCACCGTGTCTTTTACTATAATGTATTTATTTTAAATACCATGTTTTCAATCACACATCATAGCTACAACACAACATTAAGAGATAAAAAGCATTATACAATGAAAAGCAGTATTCCTCCCCTCTCTGTGCTCAAGATCCATCTCTTTCTCTCAGAGGCATCCAAGAAGATTTTTATGAATCCTTGCAGAAGTTGTTTATGCTCATCATGCATGAATATCACTTTAAAAATCAAAGTGGTAGCATGCAAACTCACATTGTCCTGCTGCTTAGATTTTTCACACAATGTATCTCGGCAACCACTTCTTGCGAGTATATATACAAGGCCTTGTTTGTTCTTTTTGCTTTAATCTACATTCCTATGTAATATCACACAGCCAGTGTGGGGCCTGGTGATGCACATCAGTAATCCCAGAACTAGGCAGGCTGAGGCAGAAGAACTGTCTCCAGGTGAAGGCCAGCCTGGGCTACATAGTGAGCTCAAGGCCAGCCAGAACTATATATACCAAGACCCTGCCTCAAAAAGGGGGAGGCGTAACTGTAATTCAATATGAAAAGTCCTATTCAAAAAGTCCAAATAGAACAAGGAACAAGCCAGGAAGACGGCTCAGTGGCACAGCACCTGTCTGGCAGGCGCAAGGTCCTGAGTTTGATTCCCAGTACAGAAAAAAAAAAACTTTACTATGTAATGAAGGAACATACTGACCCTTTACACCAATGGCATGGCACTTCTAACATATGCTTGCTAGATAAAATGCAGATTTAATAAAGTTCAAATCTTTACTGAAAAAATAGTACAGCAGTCTCATCACAGCAATGTCCTTCTGTAGTCTAGCTGTGAAATTCACGTTTATAATTCTGCAGTTTATACCTGAAGTTTGACACAGTATCTTTGTGTGTGCACAGTGCTCAGTATGATTACCTACCAGTCATTCATTAAAATGACATGAATCAGTCAGGCAACAGAGCCCCAAACTAATGATTAAACAGATGAGCTAGTCCCTTGCTTTTACATCGATTGTTCAGTTCTCTCAAGACTATCAGAAGTTGATTCTTCTTTGTTTTGGTTTTGGTTTTGCTTTGGTTTTTTCTGGCTACCAGGCTGGCCTCAAACTAGAAATCTTCCTATGTGAGCCTGCTGAGTGTGGAAATTGGGTCTTAGCAAATGAATCTGGCAAAATGTATCTCATTTGAGTTTTGACCCATATATTGAACAATTGCACAGTTCAGTCTCACCAGAAAAGCCTGTAACAATGTGTCTGCGCCACCCTGCTCAAGGTTAAGAGCAATGCATATTCCACTATTCCATTATACAGGAATTTTACTTGTTCAATTCGTGATTTAAAAGATCTCAGGCCTTCATGTCCTCAAACTAATGAAGACAGAATGTGCCAGAGAGTTAAGCTTTCTGCTTTTCCCTCTATTTTTTACCCAGCAGAAACATTTCTCAAGTGTCTACCTGTCCCAGAAGGGGAGTTTTTCAGAGGTGGCCGCTGCTGTTGACTAGATGGATCTCTCAAATCTCTGAAGGGGACCTGGGAGGGAAGCGAAACTCAGCTTTCCCCTAAGTTTTGCATTAACCACTGCAGCCTGACAATGTAAGAATATGGCTTTCAGAGCTCTGAGTCATGGTGTGGAAATGAGACCTTGCCTGTCCTTTCTCCCAGTGTTACAGCGCCAGGGGAGGATGCACTGGGCGTACAACTGTTCACTTACTAGATGTAAACTTTCAACACAGGGTTCATTTGGGGCTTGTTATGGTTTGGCCTTAGTTTGTGCCAATTCACCTTTCACTTTCAGGAAAACCAAGTTGGTTTCTGGGTGTATCCGTGCCGATCTCAGCTGGGACATTCTAGGTTGCCTGATTTGCTTGGGAATCTGGATCTGGGGAGCAACCTCCCGCCCCGGGGTTGCTAGGCTGACTCTGGCTGTGGCTCTGGTAGTTCTTTTCAGGGCACGTGGAGCCACTTCTGCCATGAGAGCTGCAATCTGTGGACTGTTCTGCAAAGCTACACAGCTGCTTTGTGTTGATTCCATGTTAGAAGGAACGCAGCTCACGCCATGCCTTTGAAGTCTGCTCCACTCAGCCAAGTCTTTTTGGGAAGAAGCTTTTGTGGTTTGTTCTGAATTCAAGATGAGCCCCAGTCACCACCTCCTACCCACCCAGCCCTGCTTGGGAGGACAGGCGAAGGGAGGGCTACTGTCGTGTGGCTCCAGCAACTCAGAGCTCACCCTGGCCTTTCCCCAGAACCCATGGGATAAATACAGTTTACTTATTCGATCACATATTGGTGATTGAATACATATATGTATGCATTCAATAAATGCACCCATCAGATAAGTATATGTTAAAAATAATCAAAAGCAGTAATCACATAAAAGTAAAATAAATACATGTAAATATTACATAAAGAATATAATTTTATAACATTTACAAATGTATTTTAATTACATGGTATATTTATGTGAAAACAAAACAAATGAAATCATGTCCAGTGGTATTTCCAGTATCAGGGTGCCAGATTTTTGTGTGTTTTGCTGTAATATCCAGTGCTGGATGTGCCTGGACATACTTGGGCTTGAACACTAATTAAAAATCTAATCTTCAAAGTCTGACAGAGATAGAGGAGCAAGAAATCACCGCACCGGATCCTCCACCATGAGGACCACTGGGTGCTCTTCACCACAGTGTTGGTGGTGGAATGAAGGATCTGAATGTGGGTGGAAAAGTTAGTACGCAACAATGCCTTGGTTACATGAAGGAGACTTGATTTGCATTGTTTAAAAGACAAGACTGAGCCACTTTTACGTTTCAATGCGGTCAGCATTCTGGTTCCTTAGCTCTGCTACTGTCTCGATTCTGTTCTCAGGTCAGTTTTACCTTCCGGCTGGCTTCCCTCTTGGCAGCCAAACAGCTGTAGTCAATCAAGCAGCAAGCCTATGTAAAATGTCACCTCCAGCCACAAGGAGGCAGGCGTGAGCCCAGCTCTAATCAGGTAATCATTCGTACCGATCGCTGTGGCAAGGATTTCGCCCGGACATGTTGCTATAAGAATGAGGGATCATAGACCTCAACATCAAAACAGAAACTCTAAACCTACTGGAAGACAAAGTAGGTAAAAATCTGGAAGACATAGGAGTAGGCAGAGAGTTCATGAACAAGAACGAAGCTGCAAGGGAAACACTTCAAAGAATCAATAATTGGGACCTCATCCTACTGAAAAGTTTTTGTACATCTAAAGAAATCACCAGCAAA
>PVLD010030780.1:0-16464 GCA_004027595.1 Dinomys branickii
CCCTCCCGCCCCTTCCATATCCAGTAGTTACAGAATGATGTAAACTGGCAATGTAACATTACAACAATGTTTTGTTGCACCAATTTTATAAACTTTACAGTGCAATACTTGTTACTTTTCTGAGGCAAACCAAAGGTATGTTTCTCAAGGTCTTTGCTGCCTTCTTTAGCAGCATTTGATGGAGGATCTTTTATACATTTGTAATAGATAAAAATAAACCAGATTGCAAATCCTTTTTAAAATCTTAAACCATGTACCAACTTTTTGGTTGAAATTGTATAGGATAAGTTAAATTGCATTCTTTTAACCAATATGAGTGTATTTCTGTAAGCATAGTTAATGTTGAAATAAAGTTGTAAAAAGCACAATGCCTTTGTTCATTATTGGTGAAGTATCAAGGAGGCCAGGCTTTTCTGGAATTACAGGTATCTTTGTGATGATCGCTCAGGTTATTCCCCCAGTGGCCCTTCATGTAGGGAGTGCAGGTAGGACAACAGGGTCTTGCTACACAGTTCAGGCTGGCCTCAAGCTCACTTTGTAGCCCAGGCTGGTCTGGAACTCACAATGATCCTCCTACCTCGGCCTCCCAAGTGCTGGGATTATAGGCGTGTACCACCATGCCTAGCCCAGTTCAGCCATATTATAGTATAATAACTTCCAAACCTCTGGACCCTTTAACAGCTTTGTTTGGTTCTTGTTTTGTTTTGAGACAGGCTTTCACTATGTAGTCCAGGCTGGCCTTAAACTCACTGTGTAGCCCAGGCTAGTCTTACTGCCTCAGCCTCCAGAGTGCTGGGATTACCTGTGTATGCCACCTCACCTGGCTGGTTTTTTTTTTTTTTTTTTTTTTTAGTGGATTTTCATGCTGTTAAGCAGCTGGGCTCAAACTTGGAGCCCCTCTGTACCCTCCCTGCAGCTGGGCCCAGGGCCAAGGCAGCCCCTGTGGTCTGCATGTGCCCGCTCCCTTCTCCACAGCAGGTCTGCACTCAGTCCATTTTATTTTTTTTTATTTTTTATTTATTTTTTTTGTAGCAGGAATCAAACTTGGGACCTCACACTTGCCAAGCAGGTGCTTATGCGGCTGAGCTATATACCCAGTCTTTTTTTTTTTTTTGGTCAGTCAGTTTTATAATGGGACAGACATGTTGAAGGGAAGCTGAGTTACGTTGAGTGTTCATAAAACAAAATGTTTTAAGGACTGTGATTGGTTGGTTGATTTTGGTACTGGGGTTGGACCCAGAGTCTCAGCACTGAGCTCCATCCCTTGCCCTTTTCATCTTTTGAGACATGGTCTTGTTAGTTGCCCAGGCGAGGTTTGAACTTGCAGTCCTTCCTTATCTCGGGCTCCCAGCATGCTGGTATTGTCTTACTAGTGGTCCCCAGAGCCTGGCTCCCGGAGGAGCTCTGCAGCACTGTGTGCTCACGCTTAGCCACACACTGTTCTTCCTCCCTATGGTCTTGGTGGAGGTTGGTGATGCTGTGCAGAGTAACAGTGTGGTAGTGCTGAGCACTGCTGCTTCCTGACACTTCTCATCTTCAGTTCCATGGAGTAGAAAGTTTCTGTGTTAGGGGTGTTAGCTGCTCACAAGGTGGGCTAGACACTGTTGGCAGGTGCTCTGGGCCCTGTACCAGGCCTGGTTTCACAACAGGTTTTCTTGTTAGAGCTGGGCAGATCATCCAGGTGTGGGCCACCATGCCCGGTACAGCATTTTTAGATGAACCACAGTGTTGATTATGTAACTAGCTCTTCAAAAGTGCATCACACTTTTAAGGCTTGGTTTGATCCCTGTGACCCACCCCTGCACGGTAAGCCTTGCTGATCCAAAAATGCTGCAGGAGTTACAGCCCCTTGTCTGGGCCTGTGTTTCCCAGGATCCACAGGGAGTGGTGAGGATGGGCTGCTGACAGCAGGAAGGGTGTGCACACCTGTCCCCAAAGGTTTCTTGTGTTCTTTTTGGGGGGGAGATAGTCTCACTGTAGTTCAGGCTGGTCTAAACTCTCTAGTAACCCAGGCTGGCCTTGAATTCATGGTGATCCTCCTGCCTCAGCCTGCAAGTGCTGGGCTTACAGGCATGTGCCACCATGCCCAGCAAGGAAACAGGAGCTGCTCTTTGTGCTGTGCTTCCAGGTAGCAGTCCTTCCTGAGTGGCAGCTGTGACAGGCGGCTCCCCCCTGCCAATCGGTGTCCTGGTGTGCGCGCTGATGTGGATGTCACACTAGGCGCTGGACTCAGAGCCACCTGGCAGCTACTTCGCCACTCTGCACTGAGCCTTCAGGCCGTGGGCTTGGGGAGACAACTGCAGAGGGGACCCTTGTGTGGGCTTCCTGGGCTGAGTCCTGGGCACAGTGGGGTGCTCTTCGTGTGGGAGCTGGTGGCCCTCGCTGTGAGTTCTGGTGCTGCCAGAGTACCTGCTTGCTTTTGTTAAGATGTCAGACTTCACAATTCTGTGAACGCAAAGCAAAATAAAAGCTTTAAAAGAAGTCTCACTTTAGAATGTACCATTTCTCTTTTTTACAGTGAAGGATAGTTCTAGTACTATGTAGTAGGGTGTGTTGGTTTGGGGGTTATTGTGCAAGGTGAAACAATATAATACAAGACACATAGTTTGTAAGATTATAATAGTCACCCAGAGAACAATGTACAAAAGAGTGCAGGAAATCTGTCCACACACTAAGACCAAGAAATCTAGCTGGGGGCCTGGATCTCACAGAAATGTCCTGTATGAGTCCAGCTGAAGACCTAGAGCTCAAAACAGTGCCTCCCACGAGTCCACCTGGAGGCCTAGACCCCATGCAGGCCTGTTTCACAGATCTGCACAGCAGAGGCCCAAAGGTCAGTGGTGGAATCTAGAGAGTCTGTGCCAGCGAGGTGAAAGATCTGTGCTGGCAGGCTGAGGGATCTCCTTCCCTGAAAGGTACCACGGCCATCCTCAGCAGGCCATCCTCAGCAACAGCGAGGTCCGAGCTCTTCCAGTGATAAGATGGCGGAGTTTCCATCAAGGAAGCCCACACAGCAAGCTTCTCAAGACCAGCTGCACACCATCTTACCCCCCAGAGCCAAGAAGGGATGCTCAGTGAGGACGGGAGCTTCCCCACTGTCAGTGCCAACAGGTCCGAAGCTCCTTGAAGGATGAAAACAGCCAAGTTCACCAGGAAAGCAAGCGTGAGGAGCTCCTCCAAAACAACCAACAGCTCCTTACAGCTTCCACCAGCTCCAACAGCCTCTCAGCTCCCAACAGCCTCCTCCAGTTCTGCCTCTTATGCTGCTGGCAACAATCCCCAGGTGGGCCTCCCACACCCAGCACCATGCTAACTCAGTTCAGGTGGGAGTTATAAATTGACCATCAGTGGTCAGTCTACCACATGAGGACAGTTGAAATTGTTTTTGTTTCAAAGTACTAGGGATTAAACCAACGGCCTTGTACATACAGGCCCTTGATTGAGTTCGGTAACAGGATGGAAACCAAAGCCTTCACTCCCAAGCTGCGCCCTTAGCCCAGTTTCTCAGTCAAATTCTGGGTTACAAAGTTGCCCAGACTGGGCTCAAACTTAAAATTCTGCCTTAGCCTCCCAGAATGCTGGGATTGCAGGCCTGCAGCACGGTGTATTCTGAGACAGTAAGTTGCCCTGGCTGGCCACAGACTGACCACCTCCCACTTTCCCCTCGTGTGTAGGAGGGTTGTAGATGTATAATGCTGTGCCTAGAGCTGTGCCTGGCCTGGGTTGCTTCCTCCCAATCCTTGATACTAGGGTTGGAGCCCAAAGAGCTCTGAGCTCATCCCAGCCCCTTTTATAGTCAGCTTGAGCAGGGCCTCGCTATGCAATCCGGGCTGGCCTCAGACCCAGTGAGGGGACACCTTGGCCTTTCGAGTAGCTGAGGTTTGTACCACCATCTGCTCATGTTTTTTCTTTTAGGTATCAACACGTCACCAAATTTCTATACTTTTTTTAATATAACTTTTATAGATAAAAGAACAAAAACATTAACAAACACATTTAGAAATACAAGCAATACAGAATTTCAGACAAGGTGATGGGAAATTAACAGTGGTTGTTGTATTACATATTGATATCTTCAAATTGGATACTCATTCACCAAATTTCTAGAGTCCTCATGGGCAACGTAATACCTTAACTTGGACCAGACACGGTGGCGCATACCTGTAATCGTAGCGCTCCGGAGAGAAGCTTCAGGGTCCCAAGTCTGAGGCCAGCTTGAACTACGCAGACCCTGTCTCTGAAAAACCAAACACCCAAGAACAGAAATGAAGCACAAACCTGAGTGGACAACCACCGCAGGAATGGGCCTCCTGCCTCACCTGTGGTGTCCCCTCTCTTAGTGCGGGCCTGGGCCCTGTGGGAGACTGTGGGCATGGGGTGGTGAGGGACAGCTTGAGGAGCCCTGGCCGATGGCCATGTGGAAAGGGCTTCTGAAGTTACTTGCATTTACCTGGCACCGTTTTTCCCCTGGTCCTGCCAAGAAGAGTGGCGATCACTGCAGTGCTGCACTCAGATTCTGCTGCTCCCTCCTGAGAAAGTGATAGGGTATGTTCTGAGATGCAAAGGCTGGCCTTCCTACCTTTTCTGTACTGGGGATTGAATCCAGGGCCTTTGCCCTGAACTGTATTCCCAGTCATGCATGTGTGTATGTATGTGTCTTTTTGAGACAGGGTCTCACTTTGTAGCCCAGGCTGGTCTGGAACTCAACAATCCTCCTGCCTCAGCCTCCCAAGTGCTGGGATTACAGATGTGTGCCACCATGCCAGGTTTTCCCAGTCCATTTTTATTTTATTTTGTTTTATTTTTTGTCTTTTTGAGGCAGTGTCTCGCTATGCAGTTCAGGCTCAGCTTGTAGCTCAGGCTGGTCTCAAACTCAATGATCCTCCTGCCTCAGCCTACCAAGTGCTGGGATTATAGGTGTGCGCCAGCATGCCCATTTTTAATTTTTATTTTGAGACAGGTTCTTAGTAAATTGCCCAAGCTGGGCTTAGAGTTGTGAGCCTCTTGCCTCAGCCTCCTAGAGTGTGATTATGGGCAGGCACCACCGCACCTGGCTTAAAATTTAAAGCTCTTGGTTTTTTTTCCCTTAATACAAATTGTTAAAAGCAAAGCATCACAAAAGATTTTTCTGATGAAATCAGAAGTCTACAGTTTCTCCCTTTTCTTCAGGCTGTTATGTGAGGTCAGTTGCAATCAGCATTCAACTGCATTAAATTCAGCAGGAACAGATAACACTATTTGCCCAAGGTCAGAGATGTGCTGAAATCTCACGGTGCCTCTAAGAAGCCACAGTTCTTTATAGCCCTTCTTATCAGCTTGAGTCCGTGCTGCTAGTGGTGCTTGCTTTGGCCCATAGAATGAATGAGACAGTGGCCCAGCCCTTGCCCCTTTTGTGCCCAGCACTGTCACTGTGTGAGCCACTGAGCCTGCCCGATGAGAACTGGGATAGGGCAGGCAAGAGAAAGGGCCTGGCAGTGACACCTGATGCAGTGTCTCAGCCCAAGCTCCAGGGCAGAGCCCAGACTACTGCCACCTCTGCACGCATGTCCCAAAGGGCAGAGCCACTGGGCTGAACCCGCAACACACTGACAGCTAAAGAACAGGAGTTGGGGATGGTGGCACTGCCTGTAACCCCAGCATTCAGGAGGCTGAGTCAGGAGGATCACTGCAAGTTTAAGGTCAGCTTGAGGTATATAGTGAATTCAAGGCCAGCCTGAACTACATAGACTTCGTAGCAAGACCCTGTCTCAAAAAACCAAAAACAAAAAGCCCAAAATAAATGCTTAGTTGAAGTTTTGGGTGGTTTGTTACTGAGTGATACATATGGTGTGAACACACATGTCCTCGAATCCTGTTACTGAATAAGTATTTTCAGCTAACAGCTGAGCAGCTGTACCTAGAAGTGACTTGCCCCGTGCTCCGCGGGGACTGGTGGGGCCGTGGGACAGTCACACATTGTTCTCCTTTGTTGAACAGCCCCTTGTCCAAGTTCTCAAGCTGAAAAATTTTAACACATTTCTTAGAATTAGCTTTACATAAAGCTTTATTTGTCCAGTGAAAACGGCATTTTCTTTAGTGTTTCAATAAAAAATATATCTTTTATCTAGGGTTTTAGAGGAAAGCAGTCCTCATGTCACTAATTTGCCTCCCCATTCACCATAGAGCTTAAGGTCAAAGTGGAAAAAAGATGTCTTTTTAGGCCAGATACTAAATTTTGAGGAAAACTGGCATGGTAGCTTTTAATTAAACAATGAGGAACTGCTTTAATGTAAAAGTAAGATATTCCAAGGAACAAGGAGTGCTGCACCCCAGTCGAAAAAGCAGGGTCATTGAAAGGGGCGGGGCCAGACGCACCAGTTTGTTGTTCACAACTTAGGCCTGCTTGGGGACAAGGAGTGCACGTCACCCTGACTGCACTCACAGCTCAGCTCGGGGATGGAGGGAGTCTTGGCGAGGGCGGCCAAGTGCTGTAATTCTCTGGGCGTCCCAGCTTTCCTTCACAGGCAGCCTGAGATTGTGGGTCAGGATCGCCACACGCGCTGTGATCTGTCCGTGGTACTTGGCAAGCTCACTAGCCAGGCGAGATTCCTGGCCAGCCAGGAAAGTCAGTCAGCTTGCAGCTGTCGGGGTGGGGCGTGGGGAAGCGCGCTGGGACACGTGTGCAGGTTTACAGCATTGCCAAGGTGGGGTGATAGGGACACCACACAGCACACAAATCTGGAAAAAATGTTCAGGGTGGAATAATTATGCACGGTAGGATTCAGAGGAAGGCTGGAAGAGATTCAAGTGATAGTAACACAATTTCTAAGGAAACTATCACTACTTTTAGAGGTTTCAAAGAGAGTCTTTTTAGGTGGTGGTGTTTCCTCCCGAAATCCAAACGTTCTACACTTGTGATGGATTTTGATATATAAAGGAAATATTGTACAGTGACTGAAAACATGAGTGGTAATAGAACTGTCCCATGCTGTGATTATGAACAAACCTATATGTGTGTTACAATCTATAGAACTGTACAGTTTAAAAAACTTTTACTGTATATGTAAAAATAATACACATGGAGCCAGGCATGGTGGTGCACACCTGTAATCTCAGTACTGAGGGAGGCTGAGGCAGGAGGATTGCAAGTTTCAGCCCAGCTTGGGCAACTTAGTGAGACCTGGCCTCCAAAAATCAAGAACTGGGGCTGCAGTTGAGGGAGAAGAGGAGAAGGGAAGGGAGAAAAGAAACCAAAATCGCACATGGACACCGGGGCAGGGCTGCCTGGGTTTGTCTGAATCACAGCTGTGCCACTTGTCCCCTGCATGATGCTGGGGGTTATTTGTGCCTCAGTTTCCTTGCTTGTAAGCACAAGTAAGTGTCTCCTGTGTGGAGCTGGAAGGACGGTGAATGTATGTAAAGCATCTCACACTGCCTGCCTCTTTGTGTGTGCTGTTGTAAGAGCATAAAGGCATACAAAAGGAAGACCCTTGACAGGTCCCTGGGGGTAGTCTGAACTACAGCCCCCAGCAGGGGGCGGCTTGACTCAGGAAAGCAAGAAACTATGTGAGTCAGAGCCAGGGCTACTAAGCAAACTTGACCCATTCATGCCAAATGTTGCAACCTTTAAAATTTTTGCATGAAATCATACATTAGACAGAAAAATTCAACGAACAATAATTTGAGGAGAAACATTTTGTTACGTTCCCTTGTCTGCCCTTTGGCTCTTTTACAGGGAAGGCAAAAGCCACCAACCAACTAAAAGCCTCCTTGCTCCGCATCGTTTGTTCATTTACTTGTTCATCCATGCATTAAACACCTGCCGTTGACCAGGAACTTCATGAGAGGTCGGCAGGGCCTCGCCTGTCACTTCCGATACCCCGACGGGTGGTCGGGCATCCTCTGGCACCGCAGCTTCTTTCTTCCGGCCTTGGCTGCCCAGAGTCACCACAGCTCCTGGGCAGAGATGCTGCCCGCATCCGCGGGGAAGCGTGTTCCTACCAAGGAGGGTGGGCGGGCCACAGAACCCTTCCACTGGGTGGGCAGAACCACCCAGAAGTGGATTCTGACAATCTGGGAAGTAACAGGCAGCTTGAAAAAAAAAAAAACAGGAACCTGGGAGTTCAAAGGGGAGTGTTTTGAGGAAGATCTGGACGTGTTTAGGAGTATTTAGGTCATAAAATGTTTTTTTCCTTCAGATGGCATCTCCCTAAATTGCCCACGCCAGCCTCTAGCCCATGATCCTCCTGCCTCAGCCTCCCCAGTAGCTGGGCTGGCCGTGTGCGCCACCACACTCAGCTGACACAAACTTTCAAAGAGGGAGAAGAACTGCTATCACTGTGATCCCCAGACTGGCCACCAGTAACGGTGCTCTTTGCCATGAGGGTTCCGAGAGGCATGAGGCACATTCCGATCCGATGTTACCATCGTGGTCTCCAGCTGTTGCCCTGCCGCCACCAGACACTCGTGGGAGCTGGTCTTCTGCCGTGAGGGGGAAGATGCTGAGGGTGGGCGGGTGCACTCTGGTGACGCCCCGCGTTCCCAGCGGTGAAGCCTGGCTCTCTGACGAGGGTAAACAACCCTTGGGAGGAGTGCAGCCAGAGGACGTGGCCCGCCCGAGAAGGGATGGCAGTGACCTGGCTCCCAGGCACGGGCCCGGGACAGTGGGGAGCCGCAGGGACTCTGCGGCCCAGCCCCTGCCTGCCTGCCGTGCTGGGTGCTGCTCATACTCAGCACGGTCACAGCCCCAGCTGGGGACCCCAGCCTGCCCAGCCAGTACTTTGCCTGAGAGTGAGGGTGATAGGTACGGGGCAGTAACACTCAGGACTGCAGGGTGGGGCCGGTGGGGGGTGCAGACCGGCACCTAGAGTGGGCCACACTAGGGCGTGGTCACAGCTTCCCTCTGCCTCAGTGACTTCACAGGAGGTGCTGGTACTTGCGTTTGATGCGAGACTTGAAAGCAGCGATCACATCTAACGCTCCAAAATGAACTTTGAGCCTAATGTCACACAGGAGCTCACCGCTCTTCCACGGTACAGGACCTTGTCTGGGGTCATCAGTGCAAAAGGGGTGATGTGCAGATGCCATGGGCTGCAGAACCAGGAAAACAAGCTCAGACAGACTTGCTCGGTTGTTTTCTAGTCACTCAGAACGGGCTTGTAGTTCTGTGGAAGCGAGGGCGGTAGCCTGACACCATTTGAACTTTTCCTCCTTGCCCGGCCCTAATGTGGATGATACTGACTGGGGAGAAACCTCCAGATTCAGATGAGTGCACTAAGATGTACCAGGGAGCCAGCCAGCCCTGGGCGCACCCGGAATCCCAGCGCTCTGGGAAGCCGAGGCAGGAAGAGCGCATATCTGAACTCAGCCTGGGTAACTCGTGAGTTCTCCAGACCCTATCTTAAAGGGAAAACACGGGCCTGGGATGTGGCTGAGTGTAAAGGCCCCAGGTTCAATCTCAGCACTGAAAGCAAAAGAACAAAACGGAAGCATCCGTAGACTGATTGCACCTGAGAAGCCGACACGGTAACAGGATGTTTTCCTTCACCACTTATCAGCCGAGGTGTTTCCATACAGGAAGGCCAAAAATCACCTATTTTCAAAAGATAACAGGAAATATAAAAATGACAATTTTATCAAATTTATTTGGTGATTTTTCTCTGTATGGTATACTTTATTTATTTTTTTTCCCCTTTTTTTTTTTTTTTTTTTTTTTCCGGGACCGGGGATCGAACTCAGGGCCCTAGTTCTCAGCGGCAAGCACTTAGCCCACTGAGCTGTACCTCCAGCCCTGTATGGTATACTTTAAAGCATCCAATATACATTACAGTCTGGACAATCGTATCTGGCCTCTTTCCGAATAATTTTTACTGTCTTTCTTTGAACAACACACTTTACTCTGTTGTGTTGGCCTTCCCTTTTTTCTGTGGGTGGGATAATTTGTCTTTCTGGGTTTTTGAGACAGGGTCTCACTATTTTAGCCCAGGCTGGTCTCAAACTGGCAGTGATCCTCCTGCCTCAGCCTCCCAAGAGCTGGGATTACAGGCAAGTGCCACCAATGCCCGGCAGGAGATGTCTTTTTTCTGTTTCATAATGTAGACTTTTCCTCTCTAATATGCTAACATTTCTCCCTTTTACAATTTTTTCTTTTGCAGATCATGACATTTCCTTCCTATTCAGTTTCAATGTCCCAAACCTGTCTTTCTATTGTAAAAGAATGTAAGTAAGTTCTGGAAAAGTAGAAATATGTATCTAGGCTGGGCCTGGTGGTACATGCCTGTAATCTTGACACTTGGGAGGCTGAGGCAGGAGGATCACTGTGAGTTCGAGGTCATCCTGGACTACATAGTAAGTTCAAGACCAACCTGAACTGCACAGTGAAACCTTGTCTCACAAAGATTATCTATCATCTAGCTATCTATTAGTGTACTTATGATGAAGTTTTAGAGATTGTAGCACAAAATTACAGGCTAAACAGAACTAGTAAAAGAAAATAACCAGAACTTACTGCATTTCACTAGAAACGAACATCAAATATGAATACAATGTTCTAAGTAAAAAGCTATTCAAAACATACTATAACACGAGCAGATGGGGCATCTCCTGCAAGCCAGAGTGCATAGGCTGCAGTGACGCTGCCCAGTGCGCTGGGGCTGTCAGGATGGAAACAAACCTGCTGCCAACGGTTACAGCGAAACCCCCTGTGGAGGCCTGGACAGCCTGGCGTACTGCTGGGCGGCAGGGCGTTGTCAAAGTCTGAAGTAGATGGATCCCAGATCCCAGTGCAAGTCCTCAGTTGTCTAGGGATGAGAACCCTTTATACACACCTTTAGATTGTTTTCTTTCCTGCTTGTTTTTATTTTTATTTTTTGGTCTTTTTGAGACAGGGTCTTGGTACGCATTGTAGGCTGGCCTTGAGCTCACTTTGTAGCCCAGGCTGATCTCAAACTTGCAATGATCCTCCTACCTCAGCCTCCAGAGTTCTGGGATTCCAGGCATGTGCCACCACGCCTGGCTTCCTACTTGTTTTTAAATAGACTCCTACATGGTCAGGACTGACAACCGTTCAGATGATGTAGCATAACTCATTGAATAGGTGAGAAAATGGAGCTCCAACAAGATTAATATAATCACACAAACTTAAATTTATTTTTGTGTGTGTGTGTGTCTTTTTGAGACAGGATCTTGCTATGCAATTTAGGCTGGCCTTGAGCTCACTGTGTAGCCTAGGTTGGTGTCAAACTCAAAACAATCCTCCTGCCTCAGCCTCCCGTGTGCCACCATGCCCAGCTGGAAACTTAAATTCACTAAGTTGCACTGTTTGAAACTCCTGACAGGTTACAAGATGTAATCAAAAACTATGGTGAAGGTGGGCATGACAGTGCACGCCTGTAATCCTAGCGCTCAGGAGACTGAGGGTCACTGTAAGTTCGAGGCCAGCCTGGGCTACATAGTGAGTTCAAGCCCAGCCTGAACTACAGAGAGACCCTGTCTCAAAAAACTGGAAAACATAGTAAAAGATACATTCCTACTCGCCCTCAAAACGCCTCCTCTCACTTTGAGCACTTACCCAGCATTCTCACCACTTTCTGAAGCAGTTCTGGATGTCCTCTTCTGCATCCTTAGTTGCTCTGTTGTGGCTGCCTGGATGTCTTGATTTGATTCAAAACATTTACCTTTCAAGGTCATTTTGACTTTGGGGATGCACCGGAAACTGGTAGGTGCTAGACCAGTGAATGAGGAGGATGAGAACATACCGCGGTGTTCGTATGAGTCTGCCAGTCCTTGATCCCTGCTCTGAAAGATACCCGTGGAAGAGGGCTTGCAGAACTGCTTCAGAAAGGGCCAAGAATGCTGGGCACAGTAGTGCACACCTGTAATCCAGCACTTAGAGGCTGAAGCAGGAGGACTGCTGCGAGTTTGTGGCCAGCCTGAACTACAAAGCAAGACTTTCTCAAAAAATCAGAACAGTGTTAAGAAGAATGATGGGATAAGTGTGTTTGAAGCAAAGGGCAGTTTTTTGAGGGGGGTGTCTTCTACTGTAATTTAAACATACCCTGTACATTCTGATTACCTTTTGTACCTTGAACACCTTTAGATGTGCCTGGGTAAAGCTTTATGAAACAACACACTTGAATTTTAGGGGTAAAACGAGAATGTGAACATTTAAAAACTGCATTTTTCTTACGTAAGAGACCTAAAAGGCTAAGAGGGTAAAGGGACATCCTGCTTTCTAAAATACTTGTTCACTGCCAGGTGTGGTGGCACACGCTTGTAATCCCAGCTCTGGGGAGGCTGAACCAGAAGGATTACTATGAGTTCAAGGCCAGCCTGGGCTACACAGCAAGACCTTATCTCAACAAACAAACAAACCCACAACACAATGAAATACATATCTGCAAGACGTCAGGGCAATGACTTAGTGTCTAACTCCATGCTCTTCTGCAAGCTCTGCCTAAAATTTGGGCCTGAGTCTTAAATTGTAAGCTCTGGTTGGCAACTAGAGAAGTATAGTGAGCACAGATGTTTTGAGGATGGCAGGGGAAGCAGGCGAGGCAGGGCAGTGCCAACATCAGGTGGCTGGGGGCATAGGCTGGTGCTGGCTGACCTGAGGCGCAGAGACCTGGCCTTCTTGCCAAGTGCCTGCTGCAGCAGTCACAGAGGACAGCAGCTACAAGGTGGTCGGTCCTGACCTTGCCTTCTCCGAGTCAGGGAGTTTACTGGTTATCTCTTCTCTTCTACTGGTCTGTCTGTTTTCCTGTTGAGACAAGGTCTTGCTTTCTAGTCCATGCTGGCCTCCAACTCATGAGGTGATACTCCTGCTTCAGCCTCTGAGTGCTGGGATTACAGGTGTGTGTCATCACACTCGCTATGTGACCAACAATTTTTGATATGAATGTTACAAAGTCTCCTAAATATGAATATCTTTATTTTTTGCCTAAAAAAAATGGTGCTCCTGGCTGGGAGTGGAGGCACATACATAATTCCAGCACTCAGGAGGCTGAGGCAGGAGGATCACTGTGAGCTGCAGGCCAGCCTGGGCTACAAAGTGAGCTGCAGGGCAGCCTGAATTGCACAGCGAGACTCTGTCTTAAAAATGACAAAAAATTGCCAGGGATATAGCTCAGCAGCACAGTGCCTGCCTAGCAAGTGTGAGGTTGTGAGTTTGATTCACGGTATCAAAAAAAAAAGTTCAAAAAGAAAAAAAAATCTGGAACTGGAATTTTCCAAATTACCCAGGCTGGACTTGAATTTGTGACACTGCCTCAGTCTTTCAAATAGCTGGTCTTACAGGTGTGTGCTTTGTATGCACGTTTAGAAATGCCACATTGTGTCCCACCAATATATATGTCAACTGAAACTAGAACTTAAAAAATGTTTTAAAATTTCAAAAGAAATTAATGGTGTTTCATTCTCTCCAAAAGTCCGCCACCAAGTCCATCAAGCCGGAAGGCTACTGCCCTCTAGGGGTAGTTTGGGAATGCTGGGGCTTTTGCCTTGTGACTGAGAGGGCAGCGGGACTTTGGCCACTGGCGTTGTCTCCAGGAACAACGGGTGGCAGACACACTGAAATGTAGTTTGTTTGCTTTAAAAAAACTTTGAGACAAGTTCTATGTAGCCCAGGCTGGCCTTGAACTCATGACTATCCTGCCTCAGCCTCTCAAGTGCTGGGATGACAGATGTGTGCCATCACACCCAGCCCAGCTTTTTCTTTTAAAGTATACACTCAAAACTTGAAAAAAAAAAGGGGGGGGCAGCTGGAGATATAGCTCAGTGAAATAAGCGCCTGCCTGGCAAGCACAAGGCTCTGAATTCGACCCCAGGTACCTCAAAAATAAAGTATATACGCAGAGTCACAGAACTTCCACAATGGGACCTCTGTCTGGAGCTGGGAATGTCTGTTTTTGGCAGTGGAGATCTGTGGATTTGCGCATCTGTAAAGTCTGGGCTTGCTTATGTCCCTCTTCTTTTAAGCAGGGAAGCTGCCTGACAACTGGAGTGGCCACCTGAGCCTGGGAGGTGGGAGCCGGGGAGCCTCCTGCTTGCCGTGTCCTGGGCGGCCACCGGGGCCAGAACCACTGGGTTCTAGATAAGGGTTTCTTGCCACCTTTCATATACTGAGCGCTAACCTGCTCAGTTAACCATGGACTCCAAATTAGAGAAATGGCATCTGGTCTCAAGGAAATTTTCTTTTCTGAGACAGTCTTATTATGCAGTTTAGGCTGGCCTGGACTCACTATATAGACCAGGCTGGGCTCGAACTTGGGGTGACCCTCCTGTCTCAGCCTCCTGAACACTGGGATTACAGGTGTGTGTCACTGTGCCTGGCCGTAACGAAGATTTGAATATAGTATTTTTTAGGTATGTTTGAGTCACATATATGTGCCTTATAAAAACAGTATTTACAAACTCAGTACATTATTGTGGTGTTCATGGTGACACCCAAAGGGTCAATGTCCGCTTGGGCTGACTTGGGAGGCAGAAGACTGCTAACTCTGAGGGCTAGAAGCACCGTGAAGAGGGGATGTTTTGCCAGCTCTGGTAGAGATGGTCCTTACAGGCGAAACACAGAAGATCCTGAGGGGACAACCAGGTCAAAGTTAATTCTTCAGCCAAACTGTCACGGCACCTGGCCCACCTCCTTGCTACCTAAAACAAGCATCTGTGCACAGCAGAACCTGACGCCTTCAACGTTCCTCAGTAATCTCGGGGCTGGGGTCAGTTTGCGACTTCACTTGGTTCCTGTGAAGACTCCGCCCACCAAAAAAGATATTCTGTCTCTCCCAAGTTCACTGGTCTAAAAGGGCCAAAGCTGGCACATTATCAAAAGGCACAATCCTAGCCAGGCGTGGTAGTGCACGCCTGTAATCCCAGCACTTGGGAGGCTGAGGCAGGAGACTGCTGGGAGTTCAAGACCAGCCTGGGCTACAAAATGAGCTCAAGGCTAGCCTGAACTGCATGGCAAGACCTTGTCTCAAAAAGACAAAAAAAAAAAAAAAAAAAAAAGGCACAGTCCTGAATAGTTTTAAAAAGACAACGTTACGCCCTTTAAAAGGAGAGGGAAGACTTTATTCCAGCTAGATGCAGGCCATCCTCAGTGTCTACTGCCATATCCAGTGGTTTCTGCCGTGGGACCCGGTCTGGTTCCCACACTCATCTGCTGTTCTTCCGCACGTTGTACACAAGCGAAGGGGGTCTCCTGGTTTTGTAGGCCACGCTTTTCCGGATGCGCTCTCCCTTGATGTTAGCAATGTAGGGCAGGAGAGGAGGCCGGAGGGTCACAGCTGTGCCCCGGGGTGCGTAGCCTCGGAGACGCAGCCTGTCCTGAAGATTAGGCGTCACTGCAACCCAACCTGCAAGGCAGGTGACAGACACAGGCTGTTAGCAACCACCTCAGGAGAGCACCAGCGCAGAAACAATTGCACAAACCCAAAACGAAATGAAGAAATAGCACAAAAGCAAAACTGCAAATGGAGCAACAGCGTTAGTGGCTTTCTTTTGCTGTATTTTTAGAAGAGCACACAGTGCCTTTGTGAGAAGTATAACCTTATTTTCAGAATAAGCTGCCTTTTATGAATAAAGTGATATACATTCCTTAAAATAAAGCATCTTTCTATGAAAATACACAAGTTGGTAAGGCTACTTTGTTTGTTTGTTTGTTTGTCTTTTTGAGACGGTCTCAGTATGCAGTTCAGGCTGGTCTTGAACTCACTTTGTAGCCCAGGCTGGTCTTGAACTTGCATTGACCCTCCTGCCTCAGTCTCCTGAATGCTGGGACTACAGGCGTGTGGCAACACATCTGGCCTTTTATTTGCTTTCAAAAAAGGTGCTTACACTGGGCATGGTGGTGCACACCTGTAATCCCACCACTTGGGAGGCTGAGGCAGGAGGACTGCTCCAAGTTCATGTCAGCCTGGGCTACCCAGTGAGTTCAAGGCCAACCTGAACTGCAAAGTGAGACCCTGTCTCCTGCTTGGTTGTAAATTTACCTGCAGAGGAAAACTTGATGTCAGCCACCGCTTCTGATGGCCCAAGTCCTGCTTTTAACGTGATGTCTTCCGCAACAAGAGGAGGAAATCCTGCCATTCGTTCTTCTCCGCCCACTGGAACCTATGGGTGACATAAAATGGTTTTCAGAGTGCAAGCCAGGTTCTCTGTAACTGCAGCATCACACGCATCACTGATCACCCTGCCCAAGGACAGAAGAAACCCTGAACACACAACTGCTGTCAGAGGCACACAGCTCTGCGATGGTGTGGAAACTAGAGACCCTCGAGCCCAGAGCTACTGTTGGGCATTGTCTTAAGTTACTTTCCAGTTGCTGGGACAAAATACCCGACACCCACAAGGTAAAGGCAGACAGGTTTATTTAGCTCAATTTGTGGCAGTTTCAGTCCATAGTGGGCTGACTCCAAGGCAGGTGGTATGGCCCAGGAGCAAGCCCGCGGCAGGCAGGCAGGCAGGCAGGCAGGCAGGCAGGCAGGC
>PVLD010030781.1:0-16460 GCA_004027595.1 Dinomys branickii
TGTGGCTGACCTCTCACACTAAGCTTGCATATAAAAAGCCTCCCAGTTTTCCTTTTCAGCATTAGAGTTTGAAATTTACCAACCCAAAGTACAGCGTTCCATCATCTTTGACTCACATATTTTCTCGCTCCCTCTGCGCTTATGTTCTCTTGTTGTGAAATGCAAATCTATCCACAGAAGATGTGGCTGTGAATTATAAATTTCTCATATAACTCACTAGCTTAACTGTTTTTATTGTTGTGGTTGTTAATGTTGCTTACAGTAATATTAAGAATTGAGATAAAGGTCATATAATAAAGTAAAATCCATAAGGGTATAAATAAATGCACTGCAGTTGTTGAGCAGTTCTTTCTGCCAACAAGAGAGACCGCGCCACTCGGCTTCTGTATCTTGCCTGCATTTTTCACTTCTCAATTCCCTTCATGGTCCTCATTTTGGTACAGTATGTCACTTCATCATATGATCCTAATAAAACTTAAAAAATATATAGTGCTTAAAGAACTTAGGAAAAAAAAAATAAGCTCATATCTAGGATTTATTTAACATAAATACACAATACCACACACAAAAGTTGATCCAGTACGAATTGCAAGACATTACTCTATAGCCTAGAATGCCAACAAGTTACTTCTTGTCATTATTAACGTGCAATAAAGAAACTTATTGCCTAATCACTTTCTTCACTATTCTTCATATAAACACTTTGTTTTTTATCTGTTCCAGTAGGATAGATATTGAAAGTGATGTCTTTCTACTTGTCTGAATTTTTTCCTCAGAGGAGTATTGCTCACCTGGCACAGAGTCCTCAGTGAATTTTTTGAATAAATGAATGGGTCAGTGATGGTCAGATGTGGGCTGGGGATATAGCTCAGTGGAATAAGCGCTTGCCTAGCAAGCGCAGGGTCCTGAGTTCGATCCCCAGTACCGCAAAAAAAAAAAAAAAAATGATGGTAAGATGTGATTTTGATTCATCGATGCATAGAGGAAAGGAAATAAAAGAATAACTTTTTATGAGAAACATCCTACTTTTAAGAGAAGAAAGACAATAGTAGAAAACAAAAAATGTTATTGCCAAAGAGCTATTTTTGTAAATTTGAATAATAAGAGCATGCACACACACATACAGAAGCTAACTCTATGACTGTAACCCCTAAAACAAAGCTAAGAGAGGTTTATAAAGGAAAAATTTAAATAGAAAAAGAAATAAATTTTTATCAATGCTTTTTTATATCTCAGACTACACTGTCCTTAGTCATTGCTCTTTATGTGAAATAAAAATAATTATTAATAAGAGTCCTGGAACCCAGGAAATATGTATCGGGAAAGCACATTCAATCAGTGTTTATGTCCTTATGGTAACCATATATATCTCAAAGTAAAACATAAGCCAGCAATCTGGAAAACACACTTCTCAATTCCGGAACAAAACTTATTTTCAAATTAAAAAAAGAAACTTGACTTCACTAAGAAATAGGAACTGTCAAGTTCATAGTTTTGATGAACAATAAGCTATTTTCAAATAAATTATTGTTTTGGCCAGCACAGCTCTTGAACTTCCCTGGGTGAGGACTATGAAGGGCAGTGAGAAGTGAAAAATGCAGGCAAGATGCAGAAGCTGGGTTAAGGTGGAGCTCTCTCACATGTTGGCAAAAAGAACTGCTCAACAACTGCAGTGCATTTATTTATACACTTAGCAGTTTGATTTCAGATGAAACAGCCCTGGCTAACAACTAGCTCGCCTCTGACACCCCATGTTCTGGGGGCTGGAACACCTGTTCAGCTCAGGCACTCAGTTCTCTGGGCCTTGTGTGTATGTGTGATCAATCTCCAACTCAGCTACTCCAGACATCTCCCCATTTTCTGTTTTATAGTTTCAATTGACAGGTTCAGTTGAAATTGGAGGAGCTGTGTTTGCAAGACTGTGTAGGAGATCTCCTTTCTTCTTATACTTTTCTGCTGGATGTTCTACAAAATGTTTGGAAGGCAGCATTTGCATAAGCTGGGCCTCTGTTAGTCTTAAGTGCCTACAGGCAGCCAAGAGCCACCAGAGGTGGGCACCACGAGCCTTGGCTCCATTGCTGCCTGGTAATCAGTGGACTGTGGAGTCACATGGGCATCACAGGTCACACAGGGTACCCTTGGTGACACAGCCAGGTGAGGTCATTGCTCTCCCGCCATCACCCTATCACCTGCCTAGCTGCTACTTCACCTGCTGACATGAGAGTGTCCAGTAGCTGAGCACTGTGTGAGTGCCTTGGCATGGGCAGGTGGTCAGTTTAAAGGCTCAGTAGGCCCTACCTAACAGACCTCGCAGTGCACTTAAACTTCACACTGCAGCACACAGGAGGCGGGGCCAGCCTGGCTTTTGTCCCTCTGTCTGCCCTTGGCAGCCCTCAGCAGTATATTCATCCTCTGCAGTGCACCCTGGGGCTGAGCTGGATTGGGGTGCCTCAGGGAAGCTCTCTTCTCTACAGCACCCTCACGGTTGGCAGGGCTGGCGCAGGCCCTGCTGGAAGTTTCCCAAAATAGGTCAGCCTTCCACATCAGTTTTGGACTGACACTCATTTGCCCAATGTTACCTTCATCTATACTTTGTACAGGTACTAGAAGGTTTTGTTAAAAGGACAGATAACAGCTGTACTCCCCTACAGGTGCAGCAGAGCAATCTCAGGCAAAATGTCTCCCGCCTCCACAGCTGAAACAAGTAACCTGTTTTTTCTTTTTTTTTTTTTCTTTTCTCTCACCCCTTGTACATATGAGGCTCCAATGTCTCTATAAAATTTGAATCATCTCAGACAGTGTAGTCCATTGTTTGTGGACATGAAAAGCCTCTTTATATCGTTTGTTTTTTCAAAGACTGATTGTTGAACAAATAACTTATAGAATGACTCCATTTTATAAGGGGTGGTAGTACTACACCATGACACAGAAAAATTTCTCTGAACTAAAAGGGCTAAAGTTGCCACTGGTGGCTCAATTAAAGTTACTGATTTTACCCTGGGCAGCTGTGAACCTGAAACTACAGCAAAACACTCCTCTAGTGAGGAAGGGTCTTTTCTGTGCCTCACAGGTTCTTCTCTATCTGATTGAGCAAGGCTGGAGGATTTAAGCTCTGTCTGGGAAACTATTGTTCTGCCATCAGTTTTCCACTCAGAACTTGATTTTAAAATAGTGTTCTGAGCCAAATCCCCCATGATCATCTCGACAAGCATATGACCATTAAGACACCCCCAACCCAAGTTCACAAAAAAAGGTAAATATGGAAGTCAATGATGCAACAAGCATTTGTATATACATCTATTTTTTTTTCTTTTTTTGGCGGTACCGGGGATCGAACTCAGGACCCTGCGCCTGCTAGGCAGGTGCTTATTCCATTGAGCTAGATCCCCAGCCCCTTGTATATACATCTATATACATCATTTCTATATACATGTTCTTTGGAAGCTATTTGTCTCATTTTTACAACTGATATGGGCTCAGTATTGAGGATATCAGTGGGCTCAATATTGAGGACATCAATACACCTCCAGCCTCAGTGGTGATGATATCGGTGGGCTCAACACTGATTATCTCAATACATCCCTCTCCCTTTTGTGTGCACACTACAGGTGTGTCCTTCTCACCCACTAAGTGACAAATTTCCTCATGCCCCAGGTCTCTGTTCAAACGTCAAACTGCCTTGGTCAGTGCAGCTCTCGAACTTCCCTGGGTGAGGACTGAAGGAGGGCGAGAAGGTGAATAAATGAAGACAAGACACAGAAGCTGGGATCGGATGAATCTCTCCTGTTGATGCAAAGAAGTGCTCAACAAGTGCAGTGCTTTTATTTATACACGCAGCAGTTTGATTTCAGGTGAAACCACCCCAGCTAACAACTAGCTCACTTCTCACATCCTGTGTTCTGGGGGCTAGAACACATGTTCACCTTGAGTGCTCATTACCCTAAGGGTGTTCCTCGAGGTCTCTGTGCTCCAGCTCTGCACATGTGATCTGTCTCCAGGTCAACCACTCCAATACCTTATAAAAGATACCATGGATTCTTCAGAACGTTTCTCACATCTGGAACAGTAGGCTGACGTTGGGCTTGTTCTCAGCTTAGCTATACTATGGCTTACAAAGATCCTTGAGTTCTAGGAAATTAACAATGGTTGTTGCATTACTAGTGATATTTGTTAATTTTCTACTACTTTGCCTGTGACTCTGTATTGTTTGTATTGTTCTTATGCTATTTTATAAATGGATGTCTGTTTGTTAATATGTTTTCTTCCTTTATTATTAAAATAAAATTTTTAAAAATCCTTGAGTTCAGTTGGGTTCAAACTATGTTCCATCCCATAATAAAATCTTTGTGAATTTCTATAAATGACCTCATAAATAAATCCCTGATGATATTCTAGCTATATATATCTTATTTGCAGTGGTTAAGATTTATCCTTAAAGAAGAGAAGTCACATTCAAAAGTGAAAAACACAGGTAAGACTTAACAAGTGCTATATAATCATGTAGACATCTTGATAAAAGTTGATGAATAAGTAAACCAAATCTCTTAAATTCTGTGAACTATATTCTGTCAATGATAATATATGTGCATTAGAAGTGACTTCTTCTTTGCTTTACTACATTATTTAACTTTAATGGTACAAAAACCTTTAAAATTTATTTATGTTAAAAATATACAATAATCACTTATTAACTGAAGAAAAAACATGTTTACTTTCAATTTTAAGAAAAGAGGGTACTGATTCATTTTCCTTGCAGAGTATCTTGGAAGCAGATACATTACAAGAAGTATGAGTTCTGGCACAAGCTCTTTTACTCGCTGCCAAGTGTAACAATTGCCTCTCTCTTCCCAATGGATCAATGATGAACTTCAACCACACGTAGTTACTTACCACGTTTTATTATTTTGACCGGTTTGGTATTTCTCAACTGGAAGATTGATTCAAATTTAATTTTCTGTGTGTGGCATTGAAAGAGCAATTCACTGGAGACCTGCGGCCCCAACCCTTCCCCTAATGACTTTCTACCCCTTTCAGAAAGTCCTATCTGCAGCAGAAAACGGCAACTTGACAATTTTATGGAATGTGTTGTGCATCTAATGGAGGGACTTTAAGCCTAAATTCCAGATTGTAGTAAGTGTTTTCCAGATTGGTAACTGTTTTCAATTTTCCTGCTACAAAAGAGAGTGTTGAAAGGAGGTCAGCTGTCTTTTGCCCCCTCTTGCTCCCCTGTAGCTTACTGGGTGGACACTGTGCTATTCCGAGGGAAGGTTTTAGAGTCTATTTAGTCGCATCTTTCGTAATTGGATAGAGTTGACAAATCTATATTTGCCAATGTCTCTTTCTCTCCACACAGAGAAAACTGCTCTCCCGCGGATGTGAGTCTAATTAGGACTTCCACATCATTTTTATGAAAAAGTGACAAGAGAAACTGAGGCCCAGGCAAGGGGGCAACTTAGAAAGATGTCTCCAGTGGACTTTCTTCAGCCTGGTCTCCCTAACAGACGCCAACAACTGTGTTCTTTAGAAACACCCAGTCATTGCTACAGTGAAGCCTACATTCCTTTACGGCCACCTAACAAGGCCAAATAGAACATGGTAGAGCTGAACTTCACTTTGGAATCTACATTTCACATCACCTCTTTCATTGATAGGGCAAAGGGAACCAGGAAAAATCAACCACTGTACAAGCTCTGTGACTGGACCAGAGACAGCACAACACAGAACAGAAACCCAGAGTCTACATTTAACCTGTCTTATTACTTTTTGAAATACCAACACTATTTGTGTGCCAGGCTTTAAAAGATACTAGCACAAAACTAATAATGAGGAAAGGGAGTCTCCTACAACCATTCAGACATCGCAGGCCTTTATCCAGGAGAAATCAATTTCAACACTTTTTAGTAATTTCTTCTGGTATCTCTATTCTCACTATTTCTGAATAACAGATTTACATATTTGTACAATTTCAGATAGGATCTATATGCTTTGTATTATGAAGAATGAAGATTTAGCTGTTTTATGTTTCAAAAAAGCCCTCTCCCCTTCTGCCACCGCTCTTCCTAGAAGAAAGTACTGCAATATGTGGACAAGTGTATGTCAGGCCCTGACAAGTCCTGTATCCAATACACTACAAGGAAGTGACAGGAAAACTCCATGTGGGATGCAGGATCAGAAATACAGGCAAAGATCACACGATATGAATGAAAAGCCCTGTGCAAAATATATGACTTTATCCTAAAGTGATGGAAACTACCGGAAGTTTCCAGCACAGGAAAGGCATTATTATATTCACATTTTAAAAATATACTTACCAAATCAAAGTTCTGCAAGCCTGCATCCTTCCAAAATTAATGAATGTATCTCTGATATTTGAGGTTGTAGCCTTGATGACTGTTAAATTATAGATATTTTTAAATACATAGTTGTATATTTAATATGTGAATCAGTTAATAAAATTAAACTTTCCTAGTTTGGATTGCTATAGTAAACACCAGAAACTTAAACAGAATATGTGATTTGCACCATTGTGCGTGATGGAAGCTGAAGGTCAAGGTACATGTGTGTGAACAGGTTCTGACAATAACCCACTCCCAGGTGGCGGAAGGCCGCCTTCTAACTGTGCCCCCATGTGTGGAAAGAGAATGGGCAACTATTTCTTCATATAAGGACACTGATCCTATTCGTTAAGGCTCCACCCTCATGACCTCATTTCTAAAGCCCCACCTCCATAACAGCAACGGAAGTCCAAGTAACAAGGATGAATGAAAAGGGTATGGATTGTTCTGATTTCAAAATTCAGCATAAACGCAATCAGCTATTAGATCCTGGTGTTAAGATTTTGGTATTTACTATGTTCTATGTTTTAATAAATAGATATATACATACATACACACAGATAGCTAAGATAATTATCCTACTAGTTTCTATTAGTTCATTGAAAAGAACAGTTTGTGCTTATATTGTTTGATCAATTTTTGATGCCTATTTCTTGTCATTTGAGCAACTACTTGGAAGATGACAATATGCAATATACTAACCATTGTTAATCTCCTATTATCTTGTTTGGAAGCTCCGTATCATTGCTTTTATCGTTTTTTCTCTTTAAAATAAAAAAAATCAGCTTATAATATCTTATACCTAAACATATGATAATTAATCATAATCTCTACCTTTCAGTGTTTAGTGAACCTCTAAAATCTCTTTTTAGCCATTAAATTTCCCATTAGGACCCTTATACTCATGAGGAACACATCCCAATTATACTAAGTCTGGCTCCTCATTATCACTAATGTCTCAGCTTAAATATATTTGTTGAGACGCTTCTCCCTGTACCATATAAAATAGTCCCTCCCCATACTATCATCCAGCTTTTGATATTTCTTCACAGTAATAATCACTATTTCAAAGGATCCTCCTTTTTAACATTTTATTGTGCCATCTACTCTATGAATATAAACCCCATGAAATTATACAATTTATAATCTTTTTCATTGAAGTATTATCAGCACAGCATCAATGAATCAGTAGACATTTGCTGAATAAATTAATTAACAAAGCTCTAGCTTTTAACTTAATCTCCACAATATTCTGTACTGTTGTATTTTTACCCCTAAATAGTGGTAAATAATAAAAACTAAATTTAAAAATAACATATATACTTCTCTAACACTTTTATTCATGAACATCCCAAACAGTATCTAACATGAACTTCTAATTAATTGAATCTTGTTAACCTCCATGACATTATTGAATTTAGTTTATTTCAACTAATCTGTAAACGTGATATGATAAGTGGTAATAAAAAGTGAATGTGGAGCACAGTAACTCTATTTTAAATGTTGATAATTGTTCATGGATGTTAAAATATATAATTTGAAATTTTGTGATAATTTTGCTTCATTTAATGACAAGAATGCCTGTTTTCTCTTAATTCTAAACTCCTGCTCATTAACATTTAATAAACAAATCAACAAACATGTTCATATATTCAAAATATAGATATCTGTTGATTAATACCTGTGAATTTGTTTATTCATTCATAAAGAAGAGTTCTCACTACACCATCATGCTGAGTCCTGTGTATGTGCCATCAAAAGTACAGAATTCAAATGAATCTATTAAATAAATTCATATGGCTGCTTTCATGCCTCTGCCATCCTTTAGGAATGTGAAAGTCACCTACTTTGCACCTTGTAAAAGGATGTGCTCTTTGTATGTCTTAAAAGTGCAGATAGTAGGAGACAATAAATGTGTGTAATTCTTGTTTTCTCTGATAGTCTTATTTAAAACTCATTCACCAAATGGAAATATTTATTTGGATGACCCAAATAATTGGGTTTTTAAATTTTTGATTAATTTCCCAAGCTCTCTGTTTAGAAAAATTATTCTGCTTCATGTCATACAATAACTTTGATAAAGAAAATAATAATGCATTTCCAATAAATGCTAAATTCTCAGACCCCAATAAATAGGCACACTTTTAAAATAATAACATGGTGAAAAGTTGTAAATCAGTTCTTGGGTAGGTTTCAAATCTAATAACGTTTCCTCACATATTGCTAATAGAACTTTAAAATTTTAATGGCTTATTTGGATGATAGGCAGGAAAGAAAAACTTGCATCCAAGCAACAACAAAATAAATTAGGCTTGTTTTGTATAATGAGTCAAGCAGAGGCACTGTAAAAATTGGACTTTTCTCAATTTTAGCAGGATAGCAACATCCTGGAAATTATCTCCAGCTAGAAACCAAAGACCAAGATATTTGACCATATTTGTTCTTACAAAGCATAATGTTTTTCACTGTCATTAAATTCTTTATTCTTTGTTGAGATTAACTGGAAGTTTAAAGCAGCTTTGTGTGTTGATCTTTTGCCGCTAATCTATATGTTAGCTGTAACAATACAAATCTCAGAATATAGTCTTATGATGGGAATATTAATAAAATACTGACTATAAGGACTGAAGTCAAATGTTCGTGATTCCTCAGAAAAAGTATTAGAAACCAGGCAGCAAAGTAAGAAATTTAATCTTCAACATTCACTAATAGAAAGCCTAAGTTCAAAAGGTTGAGCACCATAGAATTAGAGAAAGAGGATGCTGTGACCTCTCCCAATTAACCCAGAGTGAGGATGTCAGAGGTCATGAGAGTGGAGGTTCCATGTAGATGGGGCAAAATGAACAAGGAGAGAAAAAGTTGGAGATGTGAGTGCGGCCAGATCATTAGGGTGGATTTTATTCCCTGAGAATAGAGGGAAAGCATTTAAATGTCAATAGCACACAATAATAATAACTTAAAACACATGTTTCTTTCTCCCGTTTAAAGGAAGTGCTGTGGTAAGCACTTTGATTTCTGCCATTGCTAAGCTCTGAGGGCCTCAGGAGCCTTTCAGCAAACTACTAACTCACACATGGGTCTTTTTTGTTTTTTTTTACTTAAGACTACAGTTTATTCAATATGTCTCCAAGCATCAAAGAGATACTTTTATGAAGTCAAACTCAATAAAATTATCACTTAAGGTGCTTTTTATTTTGTTATTTTTAGAATTTGTTTGGGGAACCACTCATAACTTCTTTAATGAGTGATTCAAAGAATGCATCCTGCACTTCTCCTGGAGAACACAGCTTTTTTGTTTTATTACTCTTTTCAATCTTCATCGTACCAGAAAATACCTTAAAGAGCTTAATCCTCACGGGCCAAGATGGCTTCTCAAGTTCTAATCATTGTGCGCACATGCCATGCAGCAAGATAGAAGAAACAAAGCAGTTGTCCTTTCAAAAGTCTTAGAAAGGGCTGGGGATATAGCTCAGTGGAATAAGCGCTTGCCTAGCAAGTGCAGGGTCCTGAGTTCGATCCCCAGTACCGCCAAAAAAAAAAAAAAAGTCTTAGAAAACTACAGTTCAACACTTTAGTTTGAATTCTATCAGTCAGAATGTACATGACTCTACAAACTGCAACATGCCCAACTGGAAAGGAGCAGTACACTCACACACACAACTTCCAGGCTGGGCTGAGTTATAAAACAGTAGAGATGACTTCACAACACCAGAGCTTTGAAAAACAGATGGCTTATTTCTTGGTCCTGTTATGTGTCCATGGGCCCTGTCCATCACTCAGCAGTGGAGCACCATGCATCATCCCATGTCTCATACGTAAATGATCCTGTCACAGTCACTTTTTCATTGAAGGGACAGAGTCCCTGACATATATAACTTAATGGAGAAAACATTTCATTTTGCCCCCAGTTTCAATGATGTAAGTCCATTGTTGATACACTTTCAAGAAGAAACAGCCTGGGAGAAGACTATGGTGGAGGAAATCTGCTTGCCTCACTGTTGGAAGCAGAGAGAGCAAGATAGTTAAAGAGTAAGAATCCAGGAACAAAAAATATGCCCTTCCAAGCCATGCCCCTGTGACCCATTTTCTCCAGCTGGACCCCGACTCCTAACAGCACAATCAGCTAGGAATTCATTGATGGATTACTCCATTGATGAGGTTAACAACTTCTATGCCTGAGTCTTTGTATTTAAACCATAATAGAGAAGCTTCTCTGATACAATGCAGAGCACTATGTCTGGAAGAAAGAGGGGTAAGAAAGCATGTAATGTATATTAGTGGGCCTCTAAGATGATTCCAAGTTGTCCCTGACTCCTACCTACATTCATCCTAAACACACACACACACACACACACACACACACACACACACACACACCACACAGTATCAGGCTTCATTTGTATAATAGAACACAGCAGAAGTGATACTATGTGATTTCAAACCTCTCTCTCTCTCTCTCTCTCTCTCTCTCTCTCTCTCTCACACACATGTATTACTGGCTCTTGGAGAGGTCATCTATCTTATATCATTTACCTCTCTCTCTCTCTCTCTCTCTCTCTCTCTCTCTCTCTCTCTCTCATGTATTACTGGCTCTTGGAGAGGTCATCTATCTTATATCATTTTATGGATATATTTATGGACAGGCCTGTGTGGGGAATAACTGAGTCCTTCACCAACAGTTAGAGAAACCAAAGATTCCAGCTCCAGTGTGAAAGATTCTTCAGAGTTTGGATTACCACAACCATGGCCAACATCATGGGTGAAATGCTCTGAGAAACTCTGAGCCAGCGCTAGCAGCTAAGCAACTCCTGGGTTTAAGAAACAAAACAGCTATAAGACAGAACCAAGAATAAAGTTTTTATTGTTGCTTTAATTTGGATAAGTACCCTCTAAAGGCCTATGTGCTGATGAAGACTTGATCTCTTGCCCATGACAGTACTGGGAGACAGTGGAACCATTTTAAGAGTTGGGGCCAAGTGAAAGTTAGGTCACTGGCAGCATGTGCAGCCCATTCTACTCTGCTGTTGGTGCCATGAGGTGAATACCTTTGTTCTACCATGCATTCCCCAGCATGCTAAAGTATGCTTTCTCACTACAGCCCGAAGCAATGATGTCAACCAACATGGGCTGACACCGTGAGCAAAAATAAACCTGTCCTCCTTAGAAATTATTTCAGGTATTTTGTCACAATGATAGAAAACTAACTCAGTTTTGTAAGTTCTGTGGTGATATTTTATACAACCCTAAATAATAACACACATTGTCTCTAAGTTTCCATCTACTTAGCAACAAGTATTGGCTAAAGCCAGTACCAAGACTGTCCTAAGATTAACTGCTTAAGATGTTCAAGTCAATAAGAGCAGGTGGAACTAGCTTATTACCATATTTTAAAGAGATCAAACTATTATATGGGAAGTGGATTGAAGTGGGAAAGAATGTAAATGGGGAAATCAGTATCCATCCAGGGCTGAACCAGGGTGGGACACTAAGATGGATGGAAATGGCAATTTGGAGCCTATCAGTGACCTCATGAAGATCCATATCACCGCCAGGTGAAGTCAAATTTTGAAAGTCTAGGAACTGAAAATCTAGGAAGTGAATATCTAAGGAGAATGTATTTATTGAGTACAGAACACTTTATCAGTAAGTGATAATAAGGAGCCAGGCATGGTGGCACATTCCTGTAACCCCAGCATTCCAGATGCTGAGGCAGAAGGATTACTGCAAATTTAAGGCCAGCCTGGGCTCAGTATTGAGTTCAAGGCCAGCATGAAATAATAGTGAGACCTTATCTCAAACAAACAAACAAACAAACAAACAAACAGACAAGAGTATTACTAGGGAAAGGTTTGGTAGACTTTTAAGGAGCTTGTAAATCTTATCCTCACAAGAAATAATAGAAAAAACTGAAAATCCAAGAAGTCTTTTAGATCCTTCAGATTTGTGGTCACAGGCTAAAGGGCTACCTGGATAATTAGACCCCATAATTAGACAGACAGACAAACAGATGCAGAGAAGCATAGCTCACCAGAGTGAAAACCTAAGACCAGAAATCTGTGCAGGAACCAATATTGTAATAGGAAAATTTAAATTGAAGCTTAAACATGGCTAGAGGGTCAGACTGCACAAACTTGAGAACTGAAAACTGTTGGAGTGACAAGATTTTAGAATGGATGGCTCCTACTTCCTTGCATTTTACTTTCAAGAGTTCTCACAGTAAAAATCTGAGAAAAAAATATTCTTTTCCATCATGAGGAGAGAAAGAGTAACTATCTTTGAAGACAAATAGTCTTTTCTTTATTACAAGGCCTGCCTTTCAGGGAAACTGTTCCAGAAAGCCTACCAAACTGAGGATTTATCAGAAGTCAGCTGACCTATGAGAAGAAATATGTTCAATTATAACCATTTGCAGCTTTCCTAAAAAGCCATAAAAAGAGAAAACAATTATAAAGTCACCGCCCAGGGACACAGGTTCATCAAAAGACTGAAACTAAATTATGGGCTATAAAGTGCACCTACACCTCACCACTATATCAAAGAGCTCCTCTGTAATAACAAGCCATAACAACTGAAAGATATTCACATGTCAGACTTTATAAAAGAAGTCTCCAGAAAACCCAAAGGCAAGTGAGAAAACAGAAAGAAGAACATTAGAAAAATTTTTAGCTTTTACCAACAGCATCAGCAAAAAAGAAGCACAGTTTAACTTCTGTGCAAATAAGCACAAAACCTTACAGTAAAATCCTATTAATTCTGCTCATATTTTGGCTTTCACAAAAAATTACAAGGCATACTAAAAAACACATACAATACAACACAGTTTGAAGAGGCAAGCATCAGAATCATAATCTGAAATTGTACAAATATGGAAATTATTAAATCAGAATTTAAACACAAGTATGCTAAATATGGAAAGGGCTCTAAATGGGAACAGCATAAAACATGGAAGAACATATAATTAATACAAAGAAGCATTTATGGAAACCCCAAGAGAAAATCAAATGGCTTTAATTTAGAAATAAAAATATGAATAAAGAATAAATGTAATAGATGCACCAACAGACTTGACATAACTAAGGAAAAAGTCAATGAAATCGATAATAGATTCTGAAAGGGAGAAGCAAGGAGAAAAACGATTTAGAGAAAAGATAATATCCAACAACTGGAAGAATTACAAAAAGCATAATATATCTGTAATGGGAACACTACTAGGAGAAAAAAAATGTATAAAGTAATCATAGCTGAAAATTGTCTAAACTTAATGACAGACACCAAGTGACAGATCCAAGAAATTTAGAAACCATGAAGGAGGGCAAATACCTGAAAAGTTACACTTAGTGGATCATATTCAAGTTGTAGAAAATCAAAGACCAAGAGAAAAATCTTGAAAGAAGTCAGAAGGAAAAATTGACTTTACCTATACAGAAATAAGCATAAGAATTTTGAAACTCAGTTTCATTGTAATGTTTAGGTAGCTAAGATAATTGTATTACTAATTTCTATTCATTTATTGAAAGGAAAAGTTAATGCTTAATTGTTTGATCAATCTTGCATACCTATATCTGGTAATCTGAGCTACTGCTTTGAAGATAACAGTATATAATATAAAAACCATTGTTAATTTCCTGTCTTCTTGTTTTGAAATCCTATATCTTCTTTTATTCTCTTTAAAATAAAACAACCAAAAAAAAAAAAAGAATTACATCAGACTTCAGAAACCATTCAAATAAAACAAGAGCAGATTAAAATGTTAAAAGCATTAAGAACAACACAGTCTAAGTGCAGAGAATATATTCTTTAAAACAAATGATTTCTACAATGTCCTGGTAAAAATAACCCAATTAAAAATGGGTAAAGGGCTTGATATTTTCCCCAAAACAAAAACCATGAATAGCCAACATATGAAAATATGATCAACACCACGAGTCATCAAGGAAATATGAATCAAAACCACAATGAGAGAGCGCCTGATACTTGGCAGAAAGCTTTTGTATAAAATAATAACAGTAATAACAACAATGCATTGGCAAGGATGTGGCAGGATGGAACTCTTTTATGTTATTCGTGGAAATGCAAAGTGATGTGGCCACTATGAAAAACACCATAGAGAGTCTCACAAAATTTTTTGGAAAATAAAGCTACTGTATGATCCAGAAATCTACCTTCTTGCTGCTTATCCAGGAACTAAAGGCATCAGAGAGATCTTTGCAGCTACATGCTCATTGCAGCTTTACTCACAAGTCAGAATGTGGAAGCAGGCTAAATTTCTACTGACAGATGAAGGGGTAAGGATAACGTAGCACATACATAAAATTGAACATTGTTCAGCATTTTTAAAGAGGAAAACAACATGGATGGACCTGACTATAAGTTGAAGTGAAGAACTACAGTCACAGAGGACATACACCACAGAATTCCACCTAGATGTGGTGTGCAGGGTAAGAAAACTCAGAAACAGACTAGAAACTTGAATGCCAAGTTGCAAGGGGTTGGAGAAAATGCTGAAAGGATACAAAATTTTAGTTAGACAGAAAGAATAAATTCAAAAGGTCTAGTGCCCAACACAGAGACTGTAACTAACAACTATGGATATGTACTTGAAAATTATAAAGAATGGATTCTTAAATTATGTAAAGTAATATATACATTAACTCACATAATTTGACCATTTATTAAACTATATAGTTTCAAATCATCATACTGTATACTATAAATATATAAATTATTATTTGTCAATTAAAACTGATAATAAAGATATTTTAAATAATGATCAGGAAACAGACAAAAATCTCTTATGAACAAGGAGGTAAAACAGAAATTCCACAATATATTAACAAATAATATCCAAAATTGTATAAAAAGAATCATACACTACACTAAGTGGATTCTATTGGAAATATGTAATACTTATTCAACATTCAGAAATAAATGAATATTATCCATTGCATCAAAATGCTAAATAGGAGCAATCATGTGGTTTTTATCAGTGAGCACACAGAAAGTATTCGACAAAATTTAAATCTGCTAATGATAAAACCAGCAAAATGCAAGATGAAACTTCCTCAACTAGATAAAACACATCTATAAAAATGCTATCAGGCAACCCACTTGGGCCCCATTCTGTCCTTCTTGGACAGAAGCTTTATTTCCCCCAATAAATATATTCTGTTCTTAACCTCTGTTGTGCCTAAAATGCATTCTTCAATTTTAGAGAACAAAAAATGACCCCATATATCTTTCAGTTTGGCAGTTTCTTTCTACTATATCATTTGGAGGTCTTCCACTGAGATAATCAGATGGAGATAAGAGGTTTTTTTGTTTGTTTGTTTTATTAACTCTGGATTTGGACTTCTTTAGGTAACAAATTCTTATGGTTCAAATTTTGTTATGTCTTTACTCATTGCTTATAATTGCTTATACTTTATCTCTTATATAGTTTCATTGAAAGGTGACAAATCTTAAGATACAACATGGGAAGGTTGTGGAGTCAGGCTTAACCCTGGACATCTTCAGCAAGCCTCGTGAGCCACCTCTTACCCTCCCCCACCAGCATGTGAGACAGTTAGACACCTTCTGGGACCTCAGTGGGCACACCCCACACCCCTGCGGGAGCTGAGCTAAACCATGCACAGCGTAAGTGGACTCGGTGAGTGTGCCCTCACACCATCCCCATTGATGTGGGAAGAAGTGAGGTCTGAAGCAGTGTTTCAAGGCTCAATGACCATGATCTGTGCCTCCCAACCTGGCAAAAGCTGTTCTGAACCCTGGAAATCTCCAGGAACCCCAGTGAGCTGCCTCTGCCCCTGCCCACCAGTGTGTGAGGCAGGCAGAGCCCTGGACAACTTGTGGGGCCTCAGTGGCCAATACCCAAACCATTTACACCCCCATGGGAGCCAGGCTGAATCCCGGACGCATCAGCAGCCTTGGTGACCATGCCTTCACCCCTCCCCAACAGTGTGGGAACTGGGCTGAGGCCTGGGCAATGTCTGAAGCCTCAGTAACCATGACCTGCACCCCCTACCCTTGTGGAAGATGGGGCTGAACTCCAGACAACTTCAGGAACACCAGTGAGCATCCTCTGCACCTCCCACACCAGTCTGGGGGCCAACTGAAACCCAGAAAGCT
>PVLD010030782.1:0-16459 GCA_004027595.1 Dinomys branickii
TCTCTCTCTCTCTCTCTCTCTCTCTCTCTCTCTCTCTCTCTCTCTCTCTCTCTTTCTTTCACTTTTGGTACTGGGGATTGACCCCAATAATTTCATATTGATCTCTATCCTTAGCCTTTTATGTTTCACATTTTGAGACAGTCTTATTAACTTGCTAAGTCGCCCAGGCTAGGGTCAAACTTTCAATCCCATTCCCAATTCCCACAGTGCTGAAATTATAGGCGTGCACCAGTAGGCAGAGCTCACAAGCTCCATCTTGAAAAACTGAAACAGAATCTATTAATACATTCTATGGGGGATCACCAGGATGGCTCTCCTTGAAAGAAGGGCAATTGTCTCCATTTTGGCTAAATTTGGTCCTACTTCTGTGTATTGATATGAACAGAGCTGGCTAAGATTTGTCTTTACCACTTCAGTTGGCTTTAAGCAATAAAATAGGTGCTGATGTATACTTTTTAAAGCAATGCAACAGGCCATTGATGCCCTGCCTACAGCTCCCAAGCAGTACGCATGAGATAGGCCAAGTGATACCACGCCACTGCCTGAGATTGAGCTTTGAAAAAGAGGCTGTGATGTCTCAGAACATGATGATTACATATCAAAACTGAAGCACTGGCCTGAAAACACTAGATACTGTCCCAATCTGTGTTGTGCAGCTTACTCTTTCTGCATATCCTTCTCTCTGCATATTGCAGAGGTGATTTCAGGTCTCCCATCTAGCCCGGCTTACAGCACTCACATACTTCTTGCATTTCTGTCAGTCACTCATCCCTGAGCCACTCCCTTCTTCATGAATTGATAAAACCTGGATTTAGCCCTGGGTTGAACTGGCCTTGGTTCCAGTTAGCCATTTTTCTGACTAGACCTAGGATCCCCTTGGCTTCCACCATTTTAAATATGCATTTGTGTCTTTGTTTGCACCATGGGTTCCACTGGAAGTGGTAGATTGGAATTAACTCACTATAATTCCAATAAATTTATATTTCCAATTACAAATGTAAACTCCCACACTACAGTGAGGTCCAGGAAGGGCTTTCTATGCTCTCAACTTATATATACACAACTCACAACACCCAACTATAAACCATGGCACCCTATATACACACTTGGCCACCTCACAGTCTCAAATTCCTCCACACCAAATAATGCATACCCACACTTGTATGTCAACACCTTGGGTATGTGTAAAACTCCTCTACTAAGAATGCACCAATATTGCATACAATATATGAAATCAGCTATCTTCTCAAATACATTCACAAAATTCACAGTATTTCACAATGCCCTAAAATTACAAAGAAGCACCCCATAAATACACATGTACTGCATAGATGCACACCTAACTAACTACTCAGCACAATAAATGTCAGAATCCTCCTGAATATGTCCCAGAAAACACTATACTATACAATAAAAACTCACCCATATTTTCTTAAAACCATAGTTCTAATACCACCAAAGGCACATTTAACCTATCTACCCACATGCAATACATATCTAGGTATATAAAATATGTATGTCACACAGAATACATACACCCACTACTTCACCCTTGAAGCAAACATGGAGGTAAGACACAGCACAGAAGTAGGAGCAACTCCTCTTGAAGAATCCCCAGGATCCCTCTGACCTTAGAGCAGATGGGGGGAATGTGGTCCAAAATAAGAAAAGAAGTGGTAAACATGAAGGAATAGCCCAGTATTTCCCAGACTGTCCCAGATATTACCTCCTGTCCCTGCCCCATGGCACCCAGCTACACACACACACACACACACACACACACACACACACACACACACACGAGTGTGTACAAGACCTGATGCTGGTCACACTGGGTGCTGGCTTCTGGGAAAGGGTGCCTCAGTGCCAACCCAGCCATTGACCCTGCATCCTCAAAAACCTCTGAAAGCCTCTGCACACCACTCCACTCACCCCACACAGGCTCCTTTCTCCTTTAGAAGAGGGAATCTTCTGTTTACCACTGAAGAAATGGTAAATCATTCACAATCAAATCCCCAAATATGACCAAAGATCAGCAATCACAAAGTACAACGGAGAAAGACAAGAAAGAGCAGCACCACTGCCCCCAAGACAATCTGAGGATGAGAGTGATTATAAGAAGCGGTGTCCTGTCTTGACCACTCTCTCCTCACTGAGTCACAGTACCTGACACCTACAACTTAAGGGAGGAGAGCTTTATTTTGGTTTATGATTCAGTCCATAGTTGGCTGGCTCTAAGGCAGCATGGCATGGCACAGGGGCAGAGCAGAGGAAAAGCTGCTCACCTCATGGCAGATAGGAAGCAGAGAGTGAAGGGAGAATAAACCTTCTGGATCATAGCTGCAGTGCCCAGCTTCTTCCAATCAGGCCCCAGCTCCTAATAGCAAGTCAGCTCTCAGTCCCCATAGTCTACTGACCTCTAAAAGCGCTGCCTGGGAGCACGTGCAGCTCTTGGGCACGTGCAGATATAAAACTTGTTATATTCTTAAGGACGTTAAAGGTACCATCATCATAGGATAGAAACAAGAGATTATGAAAAAGGCAAACAACAAGCTCTTGAAAACTAAAAACTGAATAAAGAAAACTGGCAATTTCTGGTCTGGCATTTAAGGAGTTTGGAAGCTGCCAACCTGTCCTAACAGGAAATAAAAGCTAAACAAACAAACAAACAACACACCCACGACTTTATTTACATTGGTCAGAGAATCAAAGTCACAGGAGGAACTGTTGCTGCCAAAATTGGAGAGAAAAACAGGCACAAACAGAGGATTACAATTTATCTAATCAGAATGTGCCGTGGGAACCAGGACCGATTTTTTCCATATTTCTGTCTTTTTCTGGTGCTGCACCTATTTTAAGATTTTGGCACTGATGTTAAGAAGTACAATTTGCCCATAGGTTTTGGTTTAGGTTGTGTCCCCACCTATTTTAGGTGGTCAAGTTAACAACGTCTCATAGAACAATGGACTTAGAATTTTCCCTCCCTTTGGAGAAAATTCAGAAGAATCAGAAACCAGCATTAACATCACCATAGCTGAGTTCATTTTTTTTAACATAGCAGACTTTTAACACGACTCTCTTCTTAGTTTTTCAATTTTAATAATGTTCTCCCATCTTCTATATTTCATCAAATAATATTATAAATATACCTATCTTTAGGGATTAATCCATGTCATTTGAATCTTTAAATCTAGTCACAGAAAGCTGGATATCCTTCCCCCAATATCATAGGCTCCATCAATGTAATAAAATCTAAACTGCTAGTGACGGAATGTCACACCACTGTTATACAAATCATGAAGAAATAATCAAATTGGATGGCTGCCAGTTTATCTGTAGCAAAGGTGCTTTGGAGTATTCATTTTTATGTAGTTCACAGAGACCTTGTGTGTAAGCTTCTTCAGATATTTGTGCAATGACATGCTCACACACGCGTAGGAAAGAAAATACACTGGCCGGGACGTTCCTGAGGTGACTTCCCATCAGGGACTGCTGCTTTGAGTCACTTCTGAGAATAGCTCTCTTATCTCCTTGGCCCTTCTCCTGGCTCCGTTCCTTCCCGCACTGCAGCTCCTCTCAGCCACTGGGTTTTTCTCTGGAGGACATCTGGTCCTGGAGTTCCAAGTTCCATTGGCACCTTGTCCCGAGGCACATGTGCTAAGCAACAGAGGAAAACTCAGTCTCCTTTGCTGTGTTGTCCTCCTCATGTCCAGGCTTTCTGCCAGCATCACTGGGCCACATAAGCTGTTGAGGAGAACTGTCTGTCTGCCTCTCTGTGATTTCCAGGTTTGCTGTTTCCCTTGGGGAGGAAGCCAAGGGTCTCGCTGGTTCACAGACAGCACAAAGGCTCTGTAATGAGAACTCTGTACTTCATAGACGTGACTCTGAAAATGGCAGACCTAAAATGACCAGTAACTTTAAAAGGAAATAAAATCCCCAGATGATATCCGTAATGGCGTAGTGGGACCTAATTTCTAGGACTACTTTAAAGGAGAGGTATTTTGTTCTTAACAGATGGCAAGCAGACAGCATAAGCCTTTCTTCACATGTAGGGATTTAAGTTTATTGCCAAAGAAGGCAACATCTGGAACATTGATGTACAGTATCTTAAGGGTGTGCGTCTTTGCATTTTAGGGATCCTGTTTTATATATAACTACTGATGTGCTTGAGGGGATAATGGCATTGCCCTACTTAAGGGATAGAGGTATGAACGGAGGGGTCCCACACACAGGGAGCTGCTGCTTTCTTAGAGCCCTTGTCCTGGGGGCCACAGAAAGGAGTTGGTATGGACGAGCACTAATGTGAGTCACAGCAGGCAGCCATAGACATTGATGTCTGGCTGCTCCGTGGAGGTAATGATAGTGAGAATTTTAGATGATAGCGCTGAGCACTGAATTATTTTGATCTGAGACTGTTCAGTATTTGATATGCTCTTCTTGTTTTTTATTTTGGTTTAATATTTTCATGCTGTTATGCTTTGCTTTATCTTAGCCTATGCATTGATGCCCTGATCCAGGGGAGGGTTACACATAGTACCATCAGGCAATGAAACGGAAGGAAAGCCTGACCCAGCACTGCCAACTAGACTCAAGGCTTGAGTGTTGGGAATGGGTGTGAGTATATGGAGATTCCCAGGCATCAAGAAACCATGGCTAATCCCACCTCACCATACTGTGAAGCACTCAGCTGTGGGGGAAACATGGGGAGCCCTCTGTGCCACTGCTCCAACCTCTTCCAGGATGCCCCTACTGGCGGCACTCACTCCACAAGTGCTTCCCTGGCACTTTTGGAAGAATATTCGTCACCTGGTGCCAGTGCACTGAATAATATCATTGTCTTTGGTGTCTTTATAGTCAAAAACAACCAATTTCTGGGAATTTTGTATCCTTCAGAGAAAACTCCTTAAGCTTTCTTAATGCTAACGAGCCAAGGACACAATCTCATGTGGATTTAGAAACTTAGATTTACCTGTGCTTTTCACTTATAAGAGGCAGCAAAAGGAAAACTAGTTCAGTGTTCTATGGCATGATAGGATAATTTTATTCTGCAACAATCTGTGTTATGTTTTAAAACAAGCAGAAAAGAAGAGCATGTAAGTTCTCAACACTTAGAAATGATTGAAGTTTGAGGAGATGGGAATAATTATCACCCTGATATGACCATTACACTTTAGATACTTTTGTTGAATTATCATACTGTGACATGTACATATGTACAAATACTTATTAATACAATTATAAATAAAGATGAAAATTTATCATAAGTGAAAATAGCATAGTGAAGTGACAAAGAGTTTTATCTAAAACATGGTTGCACATAAATTAACATTCGGATAATAAAAATAAGATTAGCCTAATAAGGTGCAGTTATTTTCCTATTACTGTTCAGTTATGCAGCGATAACTTTCTGTGTGAATACATTTCAAGGCAGGAAAATTAAGGCAGAGGTTACATGAAGAATTTTCTTAGTCACTGGCAAAACTTAGGACAATTTAAATCGAGTTGGGAAATGTATGATTACAGCAAAGAGAGCCTGACACAGGCCTCCCACCTCCTAGGGCTGGAGTACAGCTGTCTTTTAATTATCAGTGAGACTCACACCTAGGATTTGGTGGCATTGCCCAGTGTACTAGGTTCTAGGTATGCGGTACCACATTACCACAAACATAGTGGCTTACAGCAACAGAAATGCCTTCCTTCACAACTCTGCAGGCATAAGGCGTTAGCAGTCTGCACACCCTCCAAAAGGAGACCCTGTCCATTGCCTCTCCCAGTGTATGGTGTTTGTCAGCTTTCTTGGTTTGTGAACACATCACTCTGATCTCTGCCTCCATGGTCACAGCATCCGATCATTTGTGGATCTTCACTTCTATCACTTATAAGGACGCCTGACACAAGAATTGAGACACTGATAGCCAGCTTGATCTCATCTTAAGATCTTATCCTCATTACACTGGCAAAGTGTCTTTTTCCAAATCAGGTCACCTTCACAGATTCCAGGGGTTAGGAAATACGCTGATAGTTTTGGAGGCTACTATTCAACCCTACAGTCTGCCCCACTGCTCTCCCTATACACAAAATACATGTAACTCATCACAGCATTCCACAAGTCCCAATCCATTGTAGCATCAGCTCTAAACCTAAAATATCACCCAAATATCATTAGCTTGAAAGTCCCAAATGTCATTATCTAATCATGTAAATCATATGTGAGTGAGACTGTGGGTAGAATCCAACCTGGAGTAAATTTCTCCATATGTGGACATACTAAGCTAGAAAACAAGATATAGTATTGAGCTCTAAAATACATTGGTGGATTAGCCTCAAAATAATAGTTATAGACATACCTACTTTAAAATGAGAAGATGGAGAGTTGGAAGGAGTCTCTGGTGCCAAGGAATATCAAGATTCAGCAGGAAATGTTCCCTAGGTTTCAAGCCTTAGGATAATCCTCCATTGTTTGCTGCTCTGTGTCAGTAGTGCTATTCCATGAGCCTAGGACTCTCCCCTCAGGGCCTATTGTCCTGCAGAGCGTCACATGTTTGAAGGGTAGCATGTGTTCACAGATAAACAGCTGCATGGCCCCATTTCCTGCCAGTAGATCCTACACCAACAGCCTTCCTTCCCTTTGTGCTAGCTGAGTCCCTGTTAGTCCAAGTGGGTAGTGTTTCTGTTGATGTAACTTTCTTAAAAGCCTTGCAGCTCTTCTATTGCATTGCACAGGGTTCTACACCATGAGACAAGGCAGTGCTGCCCAGGTATTTCCTGGATAATCTCCTTCTATTCCTGTCTCTGGGGAAATGGCTGAGAGGATCCATGTATCAGAATACTATTCAGCAGAAGAGTTCCTGCTTCACCATTGGCCTCCTCTCCAGAGACACTTTCCAAACTGAGTCTCTTACTATTAGCATCTTTTGCAAATGGATCTGCCATAAATTTCTTAAATCATCTTTTTAAAAATTTTGCCTAATGGCTCCTGCTTTTCTTTTTCTTTTTCTTTTTGCATTTTACAGAAGCAGTGAAGACAAAACCAAACCACACCTTGAACACTTCACTTGGAAATTTCTTGAGCCAAATGTATAAGCTTATTGCTTATAGTTCTGCTTTCCACAAAACAAGACACAGCTCAGCCAAGGCCTCTGTGCTGTCAAACAGGATTTACTTCCCTACATTTTCCAATAACATGTTTTCCACTTGCTTCTAAACCATCACCAAAAGTACCTTCAGTGCTCATATTTCTACCAACATTATTTATGACCTAGTACGCATTTTCTAAGATCGGAACAGTCTTTACTGTCTTCCTCAATTTCTCCTGAGTTCCCATTCACAGACCTTTTAACATCTGTAATTCTATCAATAGTCTTTTCAAGATAATCTAAATTTTTTCTTTCAAGTACTTTAAAATTAACTCAGCCTCTGCTGTCTTCCCAATATGTCACTTGCACATGTTTAGAAGGTTATTATAAAAACATCCTATTTTTCAGTCCAAAAGTCTGTATTAGTTTTCTGTGGATTCTGTAACAAATTATGATAAGCTAGGTGGATTAAAATCATAAATGTATACTGTCACCATTCTGGATGTCAGAGGATAAAACAAGGTATCAAAAAATCTACCTTCCCTCCCCCATGGCACTGGGCAGGCTCACTTCCTCACCTCTTCCAGCTTCTGGTGTGGTCCCAGCTTCCTTGTAGTTACATCAAGGCTTGTAGTTACATCATCACAGTTCTTCACTTGTATTCACGGTGCCTTTACTTCTGTGTACTTGTGCCTTCCTCACGTCTGGTTTTTATAAGAACACTTGTCATTGAATATTAGGCTCGCCATCCTCACCTTCAGACCCTTAATATAATTACATCTGCCAAAACCTTTTTATAAATAATGCTTTTATAAATACATAGACCTACTGAGTGAGAAGATGGAGCCAACCACACAAAGTATTCTGAATTGATTTTTAATCAAGGTACACTCATGTTACCTGAGATCATCCAGAAAATGAACTAAGGCACTGGGAAATTGACCAGGAGGAGCATCTTAGCTGTGAGTTGAATTCTTTCTCTAGAACTACCAGGAATGTTTCCTATGAAATACTTGCCCAGGTTCACAGAGGACAATGGAATGTTCGAATGTGACACTCCTTTGTTGGTTTGTTTCCAAAAGCAGCCTCACTCCCACAGCTGGGTTACACAACATCCAAATGGTGGAAGGTGCTTGTATTTAAAGACAGGCTCAACAAAACTCCCTAGCTTACGTGAATACTCTTTTGCTTTGACTTGTTTTTAGGAACTTTAAAATAGACAATTGTCAGCCTTACTAGAGGAAAAGAAATGAAACAAATAAAAGAAACAAGCAAAAACCCATTTGCTCTTAAATATTTAAACCAGAACAGGAAAGAATTGAAGATTCTTCAGTTAATTTTGTGAAGTGAGCAATAATGTTAACAATGTTAACACTAGAAAGTCATGGTGGCAGTGCTGTGCTGGAAAAGAAAACTGGACATTGTAATTTCCTCTTTTTTTAGATGCAACATTCATTATTTTATTGGAAAAAGCTGGTATTCACATATTTATAATTTTGTTCAACAGCTGTATAATCTGTGAGACACCCAAGAAAAAAACAATACACCTAGAAGTTAGAGAATCCAAACCTTCAGGTCTACTTCACCCACATCCCATTGTGCCCAGGGCTCTGCCCTCGGAGAACAGCCCTAAGGGAAGAAATAAAACCTCAGTGACAATGAAGATGCCCACGAAGACCAGAGGAGAAGCCAGGGAAGGATGCGAACCTGTGACTGCCAGAGGGCCCCTGCATTCCTGGCTTTGCACCTTAGCGCGAGCCTCTTTTCCTAACCCCACATTTCATTATTCAGTGCCAGCTTCAGAGCTGGTTGCTTTCCAGGGTTCCAAAGACATGCTTTCTTCTGAGATCTTTACCTAGCTTTCTTTTGCTCCCTACCCTTTTTGGGCTTGGTACCCAAAGTTAAAAACAGAGGACAGGAAGTAGGAACTGTGTAATGACTCCCTTTGAAGACCTTGTAGGATTTGTACTTTGAAGATAGTGAATATTAAACCTATGATCCCTTGAGAATATCCACCTTCAGTCTCAAGTTTCCTCTCTTCACGTCAGAATCACAAAGGGAGACCAGCAAGTGCATAGGGCCCCTAGAGGTGGGTTTTGGCTTCAGCAAGATTTCTGTACAATTTCCCACATCCTCAGGCATCTTTATAAGAGGGATAAAGTCACCTGATCTTGTAATTATTAAATTTAATTAAGGTAGATATGTTCCTTCTTTTCCCTTCCTTTCTCTTTCCTTCCCTCTTCCCCTCCCCTCCCTTCTTTCCTTCCCTTCCCTTTCCTTCCCTTCCCTTCCTTCCCCACTTTCTGGCCACAATGAGGCAAGTACTTTTTCTTCTTCAGGCACTCTCCTTCATAATGTATTTCCCACCCACAGGCAAAGGGCAATAGGGCCAAAAGACCATGGACTGCAGTCTATGAATCTGTGAGCCAGTATAAATCTTTCCTCCTTTGAAACTGTGGAGGAAATTTTGTCACGGTGACAGAAATCTTAGGAGGTTCCCACTCTCCTCCTGTGGCTGCAGTAAGAAGAGAACACTTGAGGGCCATAAGCTTGGTGCTCGGTGCTCCAGATCCTTCCTGTAGGATGAGACTTTACTTATCCATCCTTTCAGGAACAAATATGTTCATAGAGCCTGCAAGTTACAGGAAGCCACGTGTTAGGGCTTTTATCTAGATGTCCTCCCCAAACCTCATGTGCTCGTAGATGGGGTTTTAGGTGTGACTGGATCTTGGGTGTGTAGTACTGGATTGGTTTAGTGCATTTCTGGGTATGGGTGATGGATTTACTGAAGAGGAAAGACTCACCTGGGTGTGGGTGGCGCCAATTAATAATGCTTGTAACCTGGATGGAACAAAAGGAACAGCAGGATGAAGGATTGCTGCCCCCTGCCTGCCACACTGTGAACTGTTTCTTTTCCCCCATGCCCCTCTGCCACGTGATCCTGCCTAGGAGCCGGCTGACTGTGCACTGCAACCTCCACAAACCCGCCTTTAACTTGTAAAGGTCAGATATTTTGTCCTAGCAATGAAAAGTAAGGCCCTCTTCTTTGAGAACATGCCAGAAACCATTCAGCTATGGGGACAAGTTGCCTGAGTCCAGCTCAAGAACAGCAGTGGGTGATGGAGTCTCCTTGCAGCAATGAGACAGCTCCCGTTACAGCGGAGAGATGCCATTCTCTTTGGTGTTGGCAAGACAGTGTGTGTGCATGTGTGTGTGTGTGTGTGTGTGTGTGTGTGTGTGTGTGTGTGGTCAGTATGCGTGAACAGGTGTTCGTGTGAAGAATACTCAGGTGAAAATGAGTACCTGTACTGAAGTCTAGGTGAACTGGGAATGGGACAGTGAGCATTATGGGACCTGATGGGTGTGAATCGACCTTGGTCATTCTGAGCCGTTGCCCTGATCCCATCCAGGGCTCTTCATTATTTAACACCAGAAAATCACCATAGACGTTGTTTGCCAGCTCTTACTGTGAAGATGGATAAGGGAGTATGTGTACTTTAGAAAGACAGTGCTCAATTTCTGTAGTTTTGGCTCATGGGTCCTAGGATACCTGGGCCTGATAGACAGCCACAGAGAGCAGAACTGTGATAGGTGATGTCTCTGTGGTGGGCAGTCGTCAGAAAGTGGAGAGAAAGTCACCTGGGCTACTTCCTCAGCCTTGACAATTCTCTGAGAATCATCTGGGCATGCTCAAGTGTTGACAGTTTCCCTGTGGCACAGCTGATAGACAAGGACAACCCTCTTCCACGGGGTCCGGCTGTTGAAAGCCAGAAGAGCCTGTGCCTCTGCTACTGGCTGTCCCCAGCTGGCGGGTACCTGATTTGATTTCCCTCTCTCTTTCTCCACGGAACTCATCTGCCCTTATTTTTTGCCATTAGTGTCTTCTGTAGTCCTATGATCAGGCCCTGCCTTTTGCTGAGTCTGCCCCAAGGCTGTGAATGTCACCTGTGCTTCTCAGTGCCCAACTCTTCCGAGGGCAAGATGGTTTGATCAGATTCTCAAGGCCCTGGAAGTAAAACCTGGAGAAGTAGGGGCCTTCCTATAGGTGTTACCCCTCTCCTGGAGTCTAACTCCTATCCCCGAGCAATGCCAGCCACAGTTTAGGCGTTTTTAACCTCACAACCAAAAGGGCTTATTCTGGGGCTACAAAGTGGTTCATCCATTTAGAAATTTCATTAATAAAATGCCCATAATAACAGATCAGTACATCTTAATAAATTCTTCCAAAAAAGAAGACAGAGGATAAATTTAGTGTTTATTATTGTATAAACAAACTAACAAATTCAAGATAAAGTACATCCTCTAAATCCAATAGAATACATATACTAGAAATTTTCAGGGGATATGAACTGTGTACTAGAGATAGTACTGTGACAGATATTTAACCTAACAATAGGGGTTCCAGCTATAAAACAAGAAACAGTCATATCACAAAGAATGAGGCAAAATGTTATGATTTAAAACCAAGCATATTCTTTCAGTTTAAGAGAATCAACTAAAAAATTCTTAGAATAATCTACTAAAATGGCTAGATAAAAGTTAAACACAGTAACTTTCTCATATATTAAAGTAACTTTCTGATATAAAAATGTGAAATTAGAGCATGCAAAGGATATTCCATAAATAACAGCAAACACAAAAATCATATTAAATACTTACAAAAGGCAATAATAAATATATAGGACTGATTATGGGGGGAAATGAAAATTTCCTTGGTAGAACAGAGGCGAGGAAGTATACCCTAAGGTTGTGAGTATATTTGGGGATAAAGCTTCTAGTTAAAAAATCCTCCAGTATTGATCTCATTTTTCTGACAAAATAGCAAAGGAATGCTGAGCCTGGTGGTGCATGCCTGTAATCTCAGCACTCAGAAGGCTGAGATAAGAGAAGCACCATGAATTCAAGGCCACCCTAGGCTACAAAGTGAGTTCAAGGCTAGCCTGAACTGCATATCAAGACACTGTCTTAAAAAGACAAAAAAAAAATAGCAAAAGAAAATTATCACCCTTCCACATCATTAGTTCTCTCCTTAGGCCAGCCTGATTGCTTTTAAACCCACCTGAGCTGAACCAGCTCCTCGATTTCAGTTACTGTGTATTTCTTACTTCTAGAATATCTGTTCTATATTCAAATATTTTTGTGTTCTGCTTAAAGACTCAGTTTGATTTTAATACCTCCAACATGATAATTTATTTTGATGCTTGTGGTTCATAATCATTATGAGTGTTCTGTTGATCTCTTTGTTTTTAATTTTCCTCTTGCTTGGTAAAATTTTCTCTTCTTGAATGCCTGATTATTTTTAGTGAATATCAAACATTGTGATTATAATTGACCATGTTAATTCCAGTCTCTTGAAGATTGAATCTTTCTGCAGAGACTTTGCCTCTATCAGGAAGGTGGAAAGAGTGAGTCAGCACTCTTGGATCACTTTATTTGTTTTTGTTTTTTGTTTTTTGTGTTTTCTTTGGTACCAGGAATCTAACTCACGACCTTGCGCTTGCTGGTCAGGCGCTGTGCCGCTGAGCTACATCCCCAGCCCCTCTTGGATCACTTTAATCCACTCCAGGGATCAAAGATTAAGGATATTTGAATCCTTTGAGAGGGCCACTTCCAGCTCATTATCAGTGATGGAGCAGAAAAAGTGGTCTGTTGCCCAGGGTCCCTCCTGCTTGGAAATTTCTTACATACAGTGAGCACTCAGAGAGGTGAGATTTGGTGCTGTGTCATTCTGCTTCCAGCTCAGGGAACAGGGTAGGAGTTATGGACGAATCTCTCAGTGAGCTAAGCTAGTCCCCTGCTTCCTTATGATTTCGTGTGTTCTGTTCTCTTAAATCAGGACTCTAGCTGGGTCTGACTTGGAGCTGCACCCACAAAGTATAAAAAGTCGCACAGGTAGATTGAAGTTTCTTAATAGACACATTTCAAAAAATAGAGCAAGAAAAGGTGAAATTAACTGTAACAGTGTACAGATGCTCCTTGACTACAGTGGAGTTATATCCTGATAAGCTTATCATAAACTGAGCATATCAAAAACTGAAAATATCTTTAATACACCTGACCATTGGAACATCACACTCAGCAACACAGTAACAGTGCCCTGTGGAGTGCTGGTTGCTTGTCCTGGTGATTGGGGAGCTGACTGGGAGTTGTGGCTTTTGCTATTGCCTGATAGTGTGATAGTGTGATAGCTCTTTGCTACATATTGCCCTCCCAGGTAGGGATCAGAAGTCAAACTCTGGAATGTGGTTTCTGTTAAATGCCTATCACTTTTCACCATCATAACATCAAAAATAGCGCCATTGTAAGTTAGAGACTGTCTTAGTTACTTTTCTCATTGTTGAGACAAAATACCAAAGTTAAAGGCAAAAAGCTTTGTTATAGCTCATAGTTTGCAGAGGTCTCAGCCCATAGTCAGCTGTCTCCAAGGCAGAGGTGCATAGCAGAGAGAAACAGTTCATGGCAAAGGAGAGCAGGCAGAAGGTAGCAAGCAGCAGCAGGCAAGTGAAGTAGCTGCCAAAACAGCAGCCCTTTTTCCATCCTTTGTATTCTATCCAGGCTACATGCCCTTGGGTAGCACTCACAACTAGGGGGGTCTTCCCATTATCCACCCTCCGAACTATGCCAAACCAACCAATGCACTAACATAGTAATTACAGCATCACATACTCTATATCCAGCCACCTCTGAGAAGCTCCACCCATGACTGCCTGAAGCTTGAGGGGACATCTAGGCACAAGCTATAATGGGGACTATTTGTATTTTCTTTAACCCAATAATTCCAAACTATTATTTCAGTATATAAGCAATGTAAAACTTACCAATGAGATTTTTTTTTAAATTCTTTCCTCAAAATCACATGATTTCAAAATCACAGCACATTTCAGTTGGAACTACTCACCTGGGACTGGTAATACTGTATCAGAACACTGCAACATGAGTGAAGTCCTAAAGAAAGAAGCTGCACCAATGATATGGGACCTGCCAAGAGTTTGTGAAAGCAAAATAGCCAGAATGGGCCTTCACCCACTTTCAGGGCTGGAAGAGGAGAGAAGAATTCTTCAAAAATCTGGTGCTGTGCCGCTGCTCATCATTAATGAAGATGGGCAGGGCATTCAGTCACCTTTCCTTGGGAAGGGTTGGGGAGGATTTGGGAGGCCACTGCGAGAGATGAGAATATCCCTTCTGGGACAGGAGAGCCATGAGATCTGTTTCCTGTGACTTACCTGGAAAAATCCCTTGTGAGAGATGGTAACTGAGGCTGTCCTGCCTCATGAAAATAAAAGGATGGAAAATTTTAGGCAAGATATACTTCCACCTGACTTTGAGGGTGACTAGCAGAGAGCAAGTAGAGAAAAGGGGCTCACTCACCCTTTTCCAAAGTCTCTTGCTGTATTCTGGTCCTATTTGGTCCTAGGATGGCTGGCAAGATAATTTTAAAGCATAAATATATCAGGAGTTTAATAATTACATTGGACTGACCAACACAATTACTGAGATGAGACTCTTCCTCTAACCAAAAAGTCCACCAAGTCATAGAACCCACCTGAATGTAACTGGGAAGTAGTGGAGAAGAAACAGTTTTGGAGTAAGTTTCATGTAGGAATAAGATGCCGTAAGGTTTCTCTGGGATTTCCCTGAGTCCTGTACTTCACTGCTTTCCTGGCAAAGGTTTGCCTTCACCTGATGGGAATCAGAATGGTGGGAGAACCTGTGGGTCAGAGAAGGTGAGAAACTTATGGTGCAGAATGGGGTTACTTTCCAAGGCTCATGCTCTTGAGCAGTGGGGACCTCTGTGGCACCCAGTGAGCAGAGCTGCACCTACCCCTCAATGAGCTGGTCCACATGTGCTCAGAGACCAGCTGTGTCCTTCATAGGGTAAGCTCCAGGACACCCAGGAGCGCCGAGCTTTCAGAAGTCAGTCTGGGCTGTGGAGCCTTTTCCTGGATCTTGACAAGGGGAAAAGTAGATAGGAAGCTTGGAGAGAAGTAAACAGTAGTCTTTGTGCAAAAGTTTTCATATTTACTAATGAGGGATTAGAGATTTTTTTCCTTTTATTTAATCTTACTCCAAACCAAACTCCATCACTGGGAACCCAGAGAAAGATGCTATTAACCATTAAAATAAAGGATGCTGAACATATAGACTCAAAACATGTTAAATTTTATCTTATTTTATATTTCAAAACCAACGTTGTCCAGGAGATAATGATATTTAGTGTTTCCAAAAGAAAAAATAATCTTTTCAACAGAAGGAATGAGAGGAAGCAGAGAATAACATGAAAAAACATGAACCGTAAAAGAAGCCATATATACATAATTTTGGACACAGGATCTTGCTGATTTCTTGGGCACCTTTTTTATTTTGGTGAGAAAATTCAGTCAAACTATTGCAGAATATCTCACAGCTACCAAAAAAAGGAGCCAGTGGAACACAGGGGTGGCTGGTTTCTAACTTAGAAATTTCTTTTGTTTCTATTTTTGTTTTTCCACCACCAAGTCATGCTGTTATTTTCTTTCAAGAAGTTGTCCCTTATTCCTACCTTCTTTTTTTTTTTTTTGCCTTTTTTGTCATTTAAAGCAATTCAATGCTCTACATTGGGATTTTGGCTTTTCCTCCCCTTCTCCGTTCACTCAGGGGAAGATTTTATTTTTTTTTCACTTTTATTTTATTTTATTTTATTTTTTTATTTAAAAAAATAAAAGTACAAAAACATACGAACAAACAGACACCAATTAGCATAAAAAATAGTACAGTCACAACTAATCTACAGACAAGGTGACATGGTCTCAACGGTGGTTATTGCTTTATCCATTGATATCTTCGAAGTGTAAGTATATGAACCCATATACAGACATGCAAATTTAGTCAGACAATTAATCTTCTCAACAACAGAAAAAATACAAAAACCAAATATCCAAAGACAAAAAACAAAACAGGCAAACAACAACAACAACAACAACAAAAAACCCACCAATAGTTGCTGCTTTGCATATTGATATCTTCGAAGTGTGTGATCAGGATAACACATACAGACATACAAGATTGATCAAATAGCCCGTCATCGATTATTCCTTAGCATTAAGTGATATAATACAATAGTAGAACCATGTTAGCCCTCCTGCTTATATGTATATTCATATATACATACATATGTTTTTGTCTCTTTCTTTTCTCCTTTCCCTCATCCCATCTGTTCTTTGTTTTAGAACAGATTTCCTTCATGACTCTTAGTTTATATTCCCACGCTCGGGTTCTTACACCAGTGATACAATACATTGCCTGCACATGTATCGCTGATTTATTTCACTTATGAGTATGGACTCCAGTTTTGACCACTTGCCTACAAAGTCCCCAAAACTGTCTTTCTTTATAGCTGAATAATA
>PVLD010030783.1:0-16459 GCA_004027595.1 Dinomys branickii
CCCCCTAGGTCCTCTTCCCCTTTTCCCTTTCTCCCCCTCCTTCTCCCTGCCTCTCCTCCTAACTTCCTGTTCATGCTGTCCCACTACCTTCTCATTCTCTTCTGCCCCTTCCCCTGCGCTCATCCTCCTGTCTACCTCCTCCTCACCTCAAGCTACCTGCTGTCTGTCTTCCACCCTACCTCTTTCCGCCTTCCTCTGCTCCACCTTTTCCCTATCCTCATTCTCCCACTCTTTCTTTTTCTGTAGTCATGTATTTGAATCCACGACTTTCTTTATGGTCTGTATGTGTAGACCATTTTTAATTTTTTTCTTTTTGAGGCAGGGTTTCACTAAGTTGCCCAGGTTGAACTGCATCATCCTCATGATTTTTCATTTCAGTTCAAAGGAAGATAAGACTCTAGTTTGAGGTTGTAACCGCTGCAGAACAGAAGGGAATGTGGTACAAATCCTTATGTGGAGCCAAAGTAAAATGTCTAAAGGAGGGCTGAGGACCCCAGTGAGCCTAAGATTGACACAACCTCACTGAATTCTCAGCACAGCCGTTCTTCTGTGAGGGTAATGTACAGAAGCACCCATTTAAATCTTTTTCTATTGCTAGCACCTTTGAAGTGTCAATTTCAGACTACCAGGAGGAAGTGGCCCAGGCAGTGTCAAGAGTTGCTGTGACACTCTGGGAAAGTGAGAGACCTCAAATACCAGAACACAGGAGTTTCACTGGCAGCCTTGGCTGTCAGTCCAGTAGGCCCTAAGCAGTACTGATAGGCTGCAGCCTAGAACTCAACTTTCTGAGAGGTCTTAGGGGACACAGTGACCAAGAAAATGAGGCCTTGATTCTAGTCAAGATGGCCTGTCTCTGCTGAAGATGCTCATAGGATCTCATTTTCCCTACTCCAGGTAGAGGAGTCACCTGTCATCCTACGTAACAGTCCTGCCTGCTGTCTCACAACATAGCCCTGATGCCCCGGGGACGCAAGAGCAGGCTCCGTGCTCAAAAGAAACGCAACCAGGCCCGAGGGCAGGCCGAGGCTCTACAGAATGCTCAGGAGACTGAAACACAGGAATATACCCCTTCCTACTCCTCTCCTGTTGCTGGAGATGCTGCTGGCCTACCACAGAGGTCTCCAGAAGCACCATCCACCAGCACTTCTGCTGCTGGTGTTGGTGCTGCTCCTGTGCTGGTGGTGTTACAGCTGTTGCTCATAATGCTGGTGCTGCTGATGGTGTTGCTGCACCTGTTGCTACTGCGCATGATGCTGGTTCAAAGAAAAAATCAGGCAGAGTTCACAGGGGAATACAGGCAGACAGGGAAAGGTCTGCCTCCTTGAAGTTCCCACCCTCCCGTGAGAAATCAGGAAAAGAGCTTATGGTAAGGAAGGCAGAAAAGGTGATGCAGTACCTATTGTCCAAATACAAAATGAATGAGCCAATTTGGAAGGGGGGGGATGCTGAAGATTATCCACAAAAGGTTCAAAGAGCAACTCACTGAGATCCTCAAGATAGTCTCTGTGCGCATGCAGCTGATCTTTGGCCTGGAGTTCAAGGAACTCAAGGCAGGTGCTATTTCCTATGCTCTATCTGCCTTGTTAGATTTCCCCAGTGGTAAGAACCTGGGCAAGAACTCCCCTAAAAGCAGGCTTATCCTCTCCTCAGCATCATCTTCTTGAGTGGTACCCCTATTAATGAGAAAGACGTCTGGGAATTCCTGAGTATGTTAGGAATCTCTGATAATAGCAAGTACTTCATCTTTGGAGATGTCAGGAAGCTCATCACTGAAGATCTGGTTGACAAAAAGTATGTGGAGTACAGCCAGGTTCCCGACAGTGATCCTCCATGCTATCAATTCCTGTGGGGTCCCAGAGCCTATGCTGAAACCAGCAAGATGAAAGTCCTGAAGTTTCTGACCAAGATCACCAGTTCTGAGGCCCGTGACTTTCCATGCTGTTGGAGCTACTGCTCGAGCCAAAGCCAATGCAAAACCCCAAGACTAGCTCCAGCCTCTCTACACCTTAGTGGTATGCAAGCAAAAATCTTCACTTTGTCACTTAAAATGCCTGTTAATCTTTGTTGCTGTTATGTGTCAATAACGTTTGAATATTTTTCATTCTTACATCACTCAAGGACTTTTTTTTTAAGGGCCTTTTCTGCAGAATGTTTAGGTTTTCAGTATAATTTTATGACTGTTTTGCATCAAACACTCTTTAGTGTTTGCCAGGTTTATTGATAAGGTATTGGTTTGTTTTGAAACACAAATTGGAATTCCTGAAATCACTTTGATGATCCGCACCAAGATAACATACCACCGAGACAGGAATATCCTTGCAAATACGAAATATCCACAGTAAAATATTTGGGATCAGCTCTGTGATAGTTAATTGTTACACCAATTTGTATAGGGGAACACCCAACTGACAGGATCAGCTTAATTCTTGGTGTGGGTGAATGGATTTACTGAAGGCAGAAGACGCAGTCTGAGTGGATTAAAAAAGGAAAAGGAAGGAAGGCTTATTTCTGAGTCTTCTGAGGAGCTCCTGTCTTCATGCTGGACATCATCTGGCTTCTAACACAGACCCTTCGGTATTGCATGGCAGACTCTTTGGCCTCCTAATACAGACTCCCACAGCACTCTACAGTGGCCTCCAGGCCTTCTAATTTTGAGTACATTCTCTGGTTCTCCAGCATGCGCACAGCTGTTTTGTACCGTCACACCTGACTGTAGGTGGCCATTGTAAGTCTACCTTGTAAATCCTGATCAGTTTGTATGTTTTGTTTTATTTTGTTTCTCCAGTGCACATTGAGTGATACTAGCTGATGGAGAAAACTAAAATATCTGAGTTCTAAGTTTGCTTTACTTAATTAAGTTTCTCCTTTTGTACATTTAAATGGCTTATACCTAAATTTGCTTGTGTTGTTTGAGAATGTGTAAGAAATTAATCCATCCAAACTTTTGAGTGTTTGCCTTTGGGAATTTTGTAAGTTTTGTCCAGGGGCTCTTAAGACAAATGAGTTAGCTGTAGCTCATGCAATGATACATTCTGGGAGAACTAGCACTGTGGAAGTGGATGAGATTCTGATTCATAGGGAAGTAGGAAATAGTGGAAAGTAGAGACGGAGAGAAGACATGACTTAATTTTCATTGATAGGCAGCATTTTTGCCTAATGTTTTCTAATTTTGTTTAGTTTGCGATGGAGAGAAGACATGACCTAGGAAGAGGTTTTTTGTTTTGCTTTTGTTTTTGTTTTTGTTGGGACAGGGAATTGAACTCAAAACCTTGTGCTTGACAGTCAGGCACTTGTGCAACTGAGCTGTATTCCCAGCCTGACATGACTTAATTTTCATTGATAAGCATTAGCCTAAAGTTTTCTGATTTTGTTTAGTTTGTTGCTGTCCTTGAATGTTACATATTATGTGACACCATCTGGTTTAAAACTTAAAAATATTTGAGGTACACACATGATAACATTTCAGGTGAAACTAGCCTAGGCTGGCCTCGAACTCGCAACAATCCTGCCTCAGCCTCCCAAATACTGGGATTAAAGGTGTGCATCACCACATCCAGCTAATGCCAGTCTTTATCTTCATAAAAGGCAGATACTACCACAGAAGTTCACTTACTTTATATATCTACTTCCCCTGCTATAAGTCACAGATGGTTAAATCTCCAGTGTTCCCTATTCTACTTCCAGGTCAGTTGTGTTTTGTTGCTTCTCACATTTTGAAAGAGAACAAGCAGTATTTTTGTGCATCACCTAATGTCTTTCAGGTTCATCTGTGTTGTCACTAATGATAATATATCTTCTTTATGATTGAATAGTATTCCACCATGCTAGGTTGATTCTGATACAGCTAATGTGAAGTTATTTTTTAAACAGTCTGCCATAGTACCAGTAAATCACCTAACCTGTGAATAGGTCTTAATTGTTCAAATGAGTCACTCTAAGGTACTTCTGTGTGTTACAATATTCATTTGAGTAATCTTCTCTTACTACCACTGCTGATCAGATGAACTTGGACCTTTAGACCAAGAGTAACCTTTGGCTTTTCTACCATTGAGATTCCAGTGTTTGTATTCAGAGGCATAGTTGGACTACCTAAAAATAGCAAGTTGGATTTTTGTGAGTTTCAAAGGTTCATTGTAGAAAAGATTTTGTGCCTATTTCTCATTCATGTTGGTTTTGTACCCAATTTCATTTTAACAATAAAATTTTAAAGGTTCTGTTGCAAAGAAAGTGTTATCTTTACTAACTTTTAACTGTGGAAGGGGCTGGGGATATAGCTCAGTGGAATAAGCGCCTGCCTAGCAAGCGCAGAGTCCTGAGTTCGATCCCCAGTACCGCAAAAAAAAAAAACTTTTAACTGTGGAAGACTTAACATTTACCCAAAAAAGTAACAGTTGCTGACTAGCCAAATCAGTTACCATCAGTGAATCTTCAAATGAGAAGATTCAGTAGGATAAAACACAAAAGAATCTCCTTTTTTGATGGCAAAATGGGATCAGAGAAGCATCAGAATTCATGTAGCAAGGAAAATAACAAATAGAGCTAATTTATTAAAGGGTACATAGCAAAATATCACAGTTTCTCACTTGTTTTAGTTACAGTACTGATACTGTCTTCAAAATATTTTTTCTTTTTTTAAAAGAATGTATTGATGCATACTTTACCATTTATTTAATCAATTTTATCCAATTCAATAGTTTTAGCATATTGCACTTTAAAAAACTATGTTTAATAAAAAATTATGGCAGAACATTTAATGGCACCATTTAGGGGACTTTTTATATGCATGATGTTGTATATGCATCATCTTTAACACTTTGTCCCTCTTTGAAAAAAGTGTGTGTGAACAACAGGTTTTCTTCTCAAAACTTTCGGTATTTAATTTCACTCTCTGTTTATGTGGTTTTCCTGGAATAGTCAGGTATAATTTTCATCTTTCACACATGAGATGTGTCAGTTTTCCTATGGATTCTTTCATCATATATTCTTTATCCTTGATTTGTGTAGTTCCAACATGGTTCACCTGGATCTGGGTGCTCGTTTTCAACATTAATCTTATTAGGGTTCTCTGAGCTTCCTAGATCTGTAGTTGGTATTTGAAACGAGTTTCAGAGGAATTCTCAGTCATTACTGTCTCAAGTATTTCTTCTCTCCCTTTTTCCTTTTCTTTTGACTACTCATTGTGACTATCTCTGTAGTTGTCCTGAAATTTCTGTATCTGTTCAGAAATATATTTTCCTTCCTTCCTTAGTTTTGGATGTTTCTATTCAGATATCATTAGTCAGAGTCTTTCCTCGGCCATGTGAGTCTATAATAACCCAAGGATATTCTTCATTTCTATTATCTCTTAGCATATTTTGAGGGAGGTATTTCTTACAATTTTTATGTCTCTGCTTATATTTTTATCTAGTCTTACAGATCTATCATTACAACCCATAGGATTTAAATAGTTCTTGTTTCAAATCTCAAATTGGATAATTCCAAAATTTGTGTTATACCTGAGTTGGGTGCAATGCTTGCACTACCTCTTTAAGCTATGTTCCATGACGTTGAGTATGTCTTTTAAATTTCCTCATATCTAACTGCAATACATGAGGTTAAAGGAACAAGCTTTTGAGTATGTGGTGGTAAGATATCAGGAATGGGAATTGTTCTTTAATTCTATGATTAGCTCTCCCTCGTCTAGTGAAGGTACAGTACCTCTGGATTGTGAATCTCGCCCAATTGCTTCAAAGTTCCCTTCCCACCCCTTAGCTGGAATAGGATGACTCCAATGTATTACAGTTGGGTGTTTCCCCGTCCCTTGTGAGAGGCTGGCGCTGACTTGAGTTAGGTACTGTTCTTCTCCAGATCATTTAGCTTCAGCTAAAACCGTAGGTTAGGATCTGGTTAGCATCTCCCAAAAGCAGACCTTGTTTTAAAAAAATTATTGTGTGAGTATCTGAAAATAGTGGCTTCTTGCTGAAATATATGTATGTGTGTATATATATATATATATATATATATATTTTTTTTTTTTTTTTTTTTTTTTTTTTTTTGAGATAGGGTCTCACTATACAGTTCAGGCTGGCCTTGAGCTCACTTTGTAGCCCAAACTGGTCTCGAATTCGCAACAGTCCTCCTGCCTCAGCCCCTCCAGTGCTGGGATTACAGACATGCGCCACCCTGCCTGGCTCTTGTTTTTTGAGTCATGAAGAGATACTGGGAGAACACAGTGGAGCCTGTATGGGTAAAACGAAATTCTACCTGATGGTGAGCCCCAGGCAATTTGTTAGTTATGTGACATCTCAACTTTTGGATTTTGCATCCAGAAAGTTGAGTTCTTTGTGTTTTTCTATTGGCCTCCTCAATTTTGGGGTCAGCAGATTGCCTGGGCATCCCACTTCCCTAGCAGGGATATTGGCTGTTTCTTCAGCTTTTAACCATTAAGACCAAGTGGCAACTTGCAAAAAGCATCATATTTAATGGAAGTCTGTCCTGCTGTTTCATTTTTTAAAAAGATATTTTTTGTTCTTATATGTAAATGTTGTCAGGTCTCATATAATAAAAGTTTTGCACAGAACTAAGTTGGAATCCAACAAATGAAGGAAGTATCTTTGCAAATTACTTTCAGTAAATATCTAGAAATCTGTTCACAAATTTAAATCAACATCTGAAACAGCCTCACCTAGAAATAGGTGAGAAATAATAGGATAATAGAAATACATTAACCAGAAAATTTAATCTGAAATTCTTTCTCTGCATTCTGTAACTAGGCTATCCTCAACAATATCTTTCTCTGTTCTGACTGCCAAGTTTAGCCTCTGTAAAATAAGGTGACAGGATAAAATAATTTCGGAGATTTCTTTATGCTGTTCCATCTGTAAAACTATCTCAGCAAGTATTTGTTATCTGCGGAACAGAGCTAGAAGTTGGGAAATACGTGGAAAAGATTCTGTTTTTGAGAAATAATTTAATTGGAAGGTAAACACAAGTTAAATGCTGACAGTAAGACCCAGAGTTCAAGGAGCAGTGAGGTTATTACCCAGTTGTGTAATTACAGATGATCTCTGAAAGCTGTAATTTGGGGGGACATGTCATTGAGGGGTTCATGGTGCTCACAGAATAATTGAATGACTTTTGGCCAGAGGAGAACAGAAAAGACAAAGTAAGCAGTTTGTTGCACATAGTGATATTTGTAAAGGAACAATTAGAGATGGACTTAGAAGTAGTCAAGTCATAGTGGAAATGGAAGGTCAAATTGAGAAACTTAAATTGTAGCCTTTGGGTAAGGGGAAGTTATTATTAAGGGGATTAGAGTTTAGAACTGCTATACAAATTGCTATCCAACAATTAACTGCAGAGGTAACATTTGAAGTAGAATAAAAAAAAATTCCAAAAGATGAAGAAGGGCATTTCAACCATAGGAAATGCTGTGCATAAAAGCACAGAGTGGTGAAAGTGCACTAAGTGCCAGCGAAATGGAAAGCAGTCCATTATGGCAAGATAGCAGAGCATCACATACAGGCAGTGAGAGAAAAAAAGAGGGAACAAAGGAAGGTTCAACTTAGGGGGGCTCAGAACAGCAGGGCAGGGAATTCAGACGTTATTTCGCACAAAGGAAGCTTTCAGGATTCTCAAAGAAAAGAGTGACATGATCTAAACTGCTCTTTATGAAACCCCAAACTCTTCCAACTAAAAAGAAAAAAAAATAGACATAGCAACATCCACCTGTAGTCTCAGCTAATCAGCAGGTTGGGACAGGAGAATCACTTGAGCCCAGGAGTTCAAGACTAGCTTGGGCAACACAGCAAGACCCAGACTCTATATAGGTAAGTAAGGAAATAAATAACCACAGCAACTCTAACTACAACTTAAAAGACAGCAATAAAAACAAGACCACATTCCAGTTGCCTGGGTAAGAAATGAGGGACTAGATGCAGGAAGGGGAAACCAACAGAGTGATAGATAGCCAAGTAAAAACAAAAGCAGAAACATCAAAATTTAGCAATGCAAACAAAGAAAATACGAGAAAAGCAACAGTCATGATAATAAAAGAATAACACAAGTTATAGTAAATGTCACTTCTTGTGTGACAATTGTGTGTCAAACTTTTTACATATGTTACTTCATTTACTCTTTAAACCTCTGACAGAGGTCATCCTCATTTTTTCTGAGAAAATAAAAACAAGTTAACAAATGTGCTTATGGTTACGGAGTAGAAACTCAAATTCTCAGCTACTTTGATAGCTTTGGGCATTCTTCTGTCATATTTATGCAGAAGTTCAAGGAGTATTCCACATAGATGGGTATTTTCTTTCCTACACATACACAAATATTTTTCTATATTCTCACAACATTTTGTGGGAAGGAATCATGTTTTGTGTGTCAATATTGTTAACTCCTAATATGTTTTCAGTCTATAGTGCACACTGAATATGAACATTAATTTTAATTTTTTATTAATTTTAATTTTGGTAAAAGACACAACAGAAAATTTACTATTTACCTATTTTAAAATGTATACAATGACCGTGTCAATTATATTTAATGTCTTAATTATATTTCATTGCTCAGACAAAATACCAGACACCCAAAGTTAAAAAAGGAAAGATTTATTTAGCTCACAATTTGTAGAGGTTTGAACCCATAAGCAGCTGGCTCCAAGGCAAGGTGACATGGCATACAAACACCATAGAAGAAAAATGCATTCATGGAGGGCAGAAGGTACCAAAACAAGCAAAGGATGTTAGCAGGTTTTTCTCACTCTTTTATATTATATCTAGGCTACTAGGCATAGGGCACTGCCAAGCCAACCAGTGAATCGCTTTAGTATCACACATCCTTAATCCCTACCTCACACTCTAGACTCAGCCACCTGTGAAAAAGCCCCACCTGTGACTGCATGAGGCTTTGGAGGGACATCGACACTCAAATTGTAACATTTCAGAGTGCTGTGCAACCAGTCTTTACAACTCTTCCCATGTTGCACAACTGAAAATCCATACCCATTCAGTACTTCCCCATTGACTCTTTCCCAAGCCCTTCACAATTATCATTCTATTTCTGTATCTGTGAATGTGACTACTCTAGGTACAATATATATGCAAAAACTTACAGTAGTTTTCCTATTTTGACTGGCATTAACTTTTTTTTTCAGTATTTGGCATTAAACCAAGGGCCTTCTTGACCATGGTGAATAAATGCTGTACCACACAGCAATATCTTCAGCTCCTTTTCTCATTCATTTTGAGACGGATCTCACTGAATTGCCCAGCCTGGCCTCAAACTTGAGTTCCCAGCCTCCTGAGTTGCTGGAATTACAAGTATGTGCCAGTGCACTTCAGTTGGCTTATTTAACTTACTACCTTCCTCTAGGTTCATGCCTGCTGTAGAGCACACAGCAAAATTTCCTTATTGCTTAAAGCTGAATACACTCCAGTGCTATGTATGTGTCACACCTTATTATGTCTTTGTCAGTGATGGAAAATTGTGTTTATTCCATCTTTATACTATTAGAAATAAAGCTTCCCTGAGTGTGGATTTCCAAATATCTCTTCAAGACTCTTGCTTTCAATTTTTTGGGACAGATGCTAGAAAAGTGGAATTCCTGCTAGAATGTCAACTTACTCTATCTTGTGTATTGTGAGAAAATATCACATAGTTTTGCATAGTAACTGCACCATTTCGTGTTCACCTCCTATACACAAGGTATCTATTTTTCTGCACTCTCACACACGCTTTTTTATTTACTAATTTTCTTTGGAATAACCATCCTAACTGATGTCAGGTGATGAAGAATAATTTTGAATGAATTAAAGAAGTTTTAAATTACTATGTTTTATTCCTTAAAATTTATTTATTTATTTATTTGGCATTTTGGAGATAGGGTCTTGCTATGCAGTTCAGGCTGGCCTTGAGCTCACTTTGCAGCCCAGGCTGGCCTTGACCTCACAATGATCCTCCTGCCTCAGCCTTCTGAGTGTTGGGATTAGAGCTATGTGCCACCACCCCCAGCTATGTTGTTTTTGTTGTTGTTGTTGTTTTAGAAAAGGTCTCAGAATGGAGTCCAGGCTGGCCTGGAACTCATAGTGATCCTCCTGCCTCAGCCCCTCCAAGAGATTACAGGCATAAACCACCATGTCCAGTAGATTTGAAAATTAAAATATTTCTAGACTAATTTATCTTTTTTCTTTCCTTTATTGCATTCCATTCTTCCTGAGAGTTGATGCAGATGCTACTTTCTCCAAGGTATATTTTATTCTGTGTTTTGCACAAGTTGTATGAAAGCACTGCTGAAATTTCCCATGAAAAGTAATTTTAGATTTCAGAATTTTTCAACTCTTTTCAATGAGCATCGTACAAAGAGGATTACCCAGCTGAGCTCTCTCAGGATCAGCCTATGGCAGGTTGGCATAACATGCATGTTTCAGATAGACCATGGACCCTATTTTACATGTGTAGGTGGTTCTGTATCATTGGTAGAAAAAATACAATAAAATATCGTGGATAAGATCCACTTTATGACTTTGATAAGCCAGTCAAATATTGTTTATTGTGTATATGTTATAAAAGAAAAATGTGAAAAGAATATAGATGCTTTTTAAGGGAGAATAACAATATCACTTAACAGTATACTGAGTAGCAAGAACAGTTTAAAGAAATATATTTTTAAATTTCAAGCCCCAAATTATCCGCTAAACGTTTGAGAACTATGGCTTATTTACTTTGTTACATTGAAATATAAGTGAATGCTTTAGTCAAAACTGCATCTGTGAAAGCAAATAATATAGGCTTCCCCATAAATATGTATGCATCAAAAATCCTCAAATTAAGATTTGTACTGCCACATGAAGAACTTGGCAATTCCTTCTCAATTATTTTTCATCTACTCTTTCAGCTAATGCTGTTTTTCATCTACTCTTTCATCTGTTTTTCATCTACTGTTTCATCTACTATTTCATCTAATGCTGCAACCATTATTAAAGTATAGTGGAAGATTTATCTTTAATTTCCATTTGTACTAAATGAATTTCTACTAAAACAATAAGTATAATGGGCTGATGTGATAAAATATTTGAGATACTTAGAAAGCATTTCAACAAACGCCTTGTTTGTATTCTAAATATTTAGGAAAATGTATCATTGGTTCTGGTGAAGCCAATGGAAAAGGTAGGCAAAGATAGCTTGAAAACAGTAGGAAATTACATAATAATTTGGAATAAATTATTTTAAGGTTTTATATAGCTTAAAATATAGTTCAGCAGCACAATAGCCTGCCTGGCAAGTACAAGGTCCTGAGTTTGATTCCCAATACAAAAAAAAGATTTAAAAATACTTATATCAATCAAGTGTTATATTACTTTTTTCCTAGAATCTACCTAATTACATGTATGCAAAAATGGAATATTTCATAATGAATTTTTAGTTTTATTAATGAACCAGAGAAGTTGAAAATATAAAGGAAGTACCTGTTGATGAGAAAGGAAGTTACTTTTATCAGAGTAAGCAGACATCTTTCAATAATGACTATGCATTATTCTTAGCGGAGTCCACAAAGAAAAAGACAAGTGAAGAAAACTTCAGGTTCCCCTTCTAGTTAGCACTCTAACAATAAAGTGGGCATATCAGTCTCTGAGACAGGCAGACGCTGTCTCCTCACTAGTACTGACACAGAGGTGTTAAATGGAGAGGCAAATTATGAGAATGGACGTCTTTAAATCTTTCCCCAAAGGAACTGACTTTGAGAACAGAAATGTGGAAGAAATTTTGGTGGTAAGCAATGAAAAGAAATAATGGTATCTCAATGAGGGCAATAAGATAAGCTGTATCCCAGCTGGTTTACCAAAGACAATTCTGGAGTGAACCCTCCTCAAATCAGATCAAACTTCCAAAACTGGCTTCAAAGAATACTGCTGCAAAGTGGCCCATATTTCATTGGTGCTTACTGTGAAGCAGTTGATGCCTCAAAACACTACTAAACATAATAGGTCTGTATCAATTAGTGTTTCTTAGGACCCAAGTGGGATACCAACATTGGTGGACAGTTTATCATGAAGATTAGGGAACAAGACAGTGAAAAGAGAACTGAAAAAACTACTGTCATTCCAGGGTAAAGCATGCATAGTCCCCGCTGCATTTTCTAATGGACAAAATCAGAGTCTTCACAGTGAGAAGAGAACAAATTTCACTAAAATAGCCTAGAGAAGTCACTAAACAAGTGAACCAGTAGGGAACAACAAAAACAAGTCGGCAGGAATGTGCATTAATGTCCAGTCTGGTTACAGTATATTATTTATAATGTTCAAATTTCACTAAAAATTATATATATAATAAGCACATATCTATGAACATATATATTATGAATGTACATATGCTATGAACATATATATGCTATTATAAATATGTATTATGTCCCTAACTGATTCTTGACAAATTATAAAAATTATATATGTGCAATTTTATTTTTGGTTTATGACTTGGAAATACAGTATACCTGAAAATAACACCACAAAGGAGATGGTAGATGCAGTTACATTGTGATGAGGAATTGAGACCATATGTGAACTCAAAACTACAGTAATGAAGAGAAAGAGAAATGCATAATAAATTTAGTGTAATACACTTGTTAAGTAGACATATTGTCTCTTTTTTACTAGTAGTCTTTATATTACATAAGATTATATAAATAGTAAGTAACAATGGGATTTTAAATTTGTATCATAAAGTCTGTGAATATATTAATAGCACACAAAGGAGAAAGGAGAACATAGTTGCATGGTAGTAATGTTTCCATATCTCAGTATAATTAAGGTATTGTATATATGAAATAAATCATGGTAATTTAAATGTGTATATTAAGTGATAGACCTGTCACAAAGAAGATAGCAAAGCACTATAAAAATCACCTAACGAATAAAAATGTTACATTAGAAAATACTTACTTAATATAGAAATAGATTTTTTTGTCTTTTTGAGGCAGGTTCTCTCTATGCAGTTCAGGCTGGACTTGAGCTCATTTTGTAGCTCAGGCTTGTTTCAAACTCACAGCGATCCTCCTGCCTCAGCCTCCCAAGTGCCAGGATTACAGGAGTGCATCACCATGCTCAGCCTTAGAAATACACTTAATGATTTCAGAGATAGTAGAATACAAAGTATCAACAAGAAATTACAGTTTTCTATAGGAGGCAAGCATTCAGAATGCAACAAATAGATTTTAGAAATTAAATATGAGGCCCAAAATTTTCAAAAATATTAGTACTAAATTTAAAAACTAACTTTGAAAAATACTTCCAGAAATTAAAAATACGAGATGCATAGGAAAGCGTTTATAAAGTCTAATGAAGAGGAAAGAGTAGCATGAAAATAGTGAATAAAGTAATTTTAAAAACAAACTTCAAATAATGAGTTCCAGAATGAAATAATTCAATTCATAGCGCTGAAGAGTATGACATTCTTAATTCAAAGAGCCCAGCAAATGAAGAATAAAGCAAAGCTTATGATATATTTTTGATATGAAGTATAAAGTGGAAAATGAAAAGAGCTACTTTCGGTTATGATGAAGTTACAAGTGTAATGGTAGCTCTTTCACCACAACAATAATAAAAGTGAGCGAATTATATGAACTGTTTTTAAGTTGAACATAGGCAGCACAGACTGCAATCCTTGGGAGAGTGTATTATAAGGTGAGTCTCCTGACAACTACCATTGTTAGTTTATACAACGCTTTAATTACCACAAGGCAGAATGCTGGTGGCCAGAGAGTGATAATATAGCGATCAGCGCTCCTAGTGGCTGAAACAGGTGGAGTTCACTTGACCACACAGCAGCCAGGAGAAAGTTGTGCGGAATGGCTCCACAAATCTGGTAGGGCATCTCCCATCACTTGGTGGCTGAGGTTTGAGCTTCACATAGGCAAGATGAAGCTATCTAAATGTAGCCAAAAGCAGTTTCTGTGTGCCTAAAACCAGAAAACCAGAGCTCTGAAGGTTTAGTACTGCTAGGAGATGTGAAAGATGCATTGTAACCAGAACAGAAAATCCACACTATCACCTCCATCATGCTATAAAATGGCTACTATATATTTTTTAAAAGGCCCAAAATTTTAAGTAACACTGAAGGTATAGAACATGTGGAACTTTGAGAAAAAAATGTAAAATTCTTCAACGTTTGTTAAATTTTATGATAGTTTCTTTTATGTCTACTTTGAAGTTTCTTATGAAATGAAGTATGCACTTAAAATGACTTAGCATACATAAATGTAGATATTTCCTCAAAGCAAATTTTTGTCGTGCAAAGAATTGTCCAGCATGATGATAACATGTTATTATCATAATATCCCCAAATAAATAACAAATAAAATTTTCATTAACAAAATGAGGCACATATATGTAGATACATATATATACAACAATATTCATGAACTTCTAAAATAGCATATTAATTGAAAAGCCAGATTAAGAGGCCAGGGATTTAGAGGCTCAGTGATAGAACATTTGATTAGAAACATGATAAAAAGAAAATATACTATTAGCTTTACTTACATAAAAAATTTAAGAAATATAAATGAACTGTGTAAAAGCAAAATGGAGATTATTGAGGACATGTTATGGGAAGGAGAATAATTTAGGAGAAATGGTGGCTTTCAGGGAGGGAGAAATGTCCTACATGTTGACTGATGATGGTTTCTTGGATACATATAGTTGTCAGATTGCTTAATTTTACAATTAAAAGTTAATCTATCAATATTGTGAGCAAGCTGCGCACTGCTTCAGGAGCCAGACCAGGAGCCTGCATGCCATGGGACAGCACAGAAGCAGAGGAACCAAGTAGCACCACAAAACCAGCCGTTGGTGAATGAGGTGACCCAATGCTGTGTTTCAGCACACAGATGTCTGAAACAAAAGTGGGCAGGAGGGGCCACCATTTTATTTCAGGGTAAACCTCAGCATCAGAACAGTCTTGAGTTGCTTCATTGACAAAGTCTGAGAGTGGAATCAGAGAACAGCCACACAGTCTCAGTGGACTGCTGGCAATTACGAATAACGGGATAGAGGCATTTCTGCTGAGTGAAAGGAAATAGGACCACCCAGACTCTACTTTGGTGGCCACCAAAAGCCAGTCTTAGCTCTAAACACAATGGAATGAAAACAGCTCTCTGGTTTATGAGCAGCACAGCGGCTTTGACCCAATGGGACAAGCAAGCCAGCAACCTTGTCCTATGGTGGGAAAGTCAACCCCTGAACCCTACGATCAGTGGGTAAATGAAACTAGAGGTGTGGAACAGAGGAAGCTGTGGAAGATCAGGAAGAAGCCAACTGTATGTGGATCTAGGGCACCACAGCCTGGGGTGCACCATAGATATAATCACATGAATTACCAAAAGACAGGGTGTTGAGAGAAATAGCTCTCAACCACTCATCTTTAATAAACTGACAAAGTAGTTTCTTGGGATGGAAACTAAGACCAAGAACCACCCACATCTAGAAGACATTTCTGAGGGATACAGATTTCCTAGGGAAGCCTCCATACTAGTGATAATTCTATCTGTCGTAAGAAATCTACAAGAACAAACAGAAAATAAAACAAAACAAAAAGTAGAAAATGACAAGACATGAAGCAAAATGCAACCCAAGCCTCTAGCCCATCCAGAGCACAGTGAGATAAGATAAATTAGAAGCCACACACTGGAACTTTCTGAAATGGTAGCAGCAGGAGCTATACAAAAAATAACCTCTCAGGTAAAAAAAGAAGTGACAATCAACATGAAAGACATGCCCAAGGAAACTAGAGTAGACACAGATTTTTTTTTTTAAATAGAGGAGCTTAGGAAAATGATGGAAAACATGAAGGCCCAACATAGGTAACATGGCTCTTGGTTAGGAAGAACCAACATAGTGAAAATGGCCATACTCCCAAAATTGTTATACAGAATTAATGCAATCTCAATCAAACACCAATAACGTACCTCACAGAACCAGAAAAAAATCCCTAAAATTCATTGGGTCGAGAAGAGACAGAATAGCAAAAAAAAGTCCCAGGCAACAAAGGTAAAACAGAGAGCTTCATAATCTCTGACTTCCAATTACACTACAAAGCTACTGTGATAAAAACAGTATAGTACGGGCTCAAACCAGAGATCAATGGAGCAGAAGATGCAGATACAACTCCAAACACACTCAGCCACCTTATCTTCAATATAGGGGCCAAGCATGTTTAACTGGAAGAAAGATGGCATCTTTAATAAATGGTGCTGGAAAAACTGACTTTCCACATGCCAGAGACTAAAACTAGACCCATGTCTCTCACTATGCACTAAACTAAAATCAAAATGGATCAATGATCTCAATATTAAAACAGAAACACTAAGTCTGCTGGAAGAGAGAATAAGTAGAATTCTTGAAGAGTAGAGACTTCATGAACAAAACCCCAATCACCAAGAAATACTACAAAGTATCAACTGTGATCTCATCTTTTTGAGAAA
>PVLD010030784.1:0-16459 GCA_004027595.1 Dinomys branickii
GTTATTTCTGCTTTAAGCTCTTTCATGGCCTGTTGGAGTTGTTTAATTTCGGATGCAATTGTTTCATATCTTGAAGTTATGAGGCTTCCTGATTCCCTTGTTTCTTCCTCTTCAAAACTTGTTCTGGGTGGGGTTGAGTTTTGAGACTGCGTTTTGCCCCTCTGTTTTCCCATTTTTGGGTATCAGATTCAAGATGTGGCGCAGTTATTGGAGTACCTGAAGGCTTGAAGGTTCCAAGGTGCCAGTCTATCCTTTTCCAGATAGACTTTTTATGTCATTTGTTTTGATGCCTGCAGTTTCATCAACACCTATCCATTTTACATTGTTTTTCTTTGCGTCATCTTGCAGCGATTGAATTGTTATTTCCTGGTTCCTTGTTATTTTTAAGAGATCTTTCCTTTCTCAGTCATTAGATGCAGAGCTGTCTTCAAGGTCTGAAATTCTATCTCAGCTTCACTCAAGCAGGTTTGCCTGCTTTCAATGGAATTTTTGATTTCCTTGATATTTGTTTGAATCTGTTTCATGCATCCTAACTGTTTCCTTCATCATTCATTCAAGGTTTCCGTCATTTTTCTATGCTCATCTTTTTAATTTATGTCTTCTTTAGATGTGTGAGCAATTCTCTCATTATTGTTGTCATTTCTTTTTTCACCTGAGCGATTATGTCTGATCGGATTTCTTCCATAGCCTGATGGAGTTGTTTCTTTGTTTCCGTTGCTATCATTTCAGAAATTTCAGGTGTATGATTTTTAAGCTCTTCTGTGTTGATTTCTCTTGGACTTGGTTCTGGGTGGGGTGGAGGTCTGAGATTGCATTTCGCTCCTTTGTTTTGTCATTTTCAAAACTCCTGAGGATACCCAGGACTTGGTGTGCCCCTGTGATGGTGTCGGGCCAAGGCCTGGCCAGTGATGCTCCCAAAGCTTCCTGGTGCTCAGTGTGGCTCCTGTGCTAATGTGGAGGTGGCAGGGCGCACTCACTGAGGCTCCTGAAGCTGTCTCGGGCTCAGTGTGGCTCCTGCACTGGTTTTAATGCTTACAAAGCTATCTTTTAAATCACAAAATAGGAATTTTTTTTCTGTGAAGAGATAGTCAGTAGAACGTCAGTTAGAAATCAGTAAGAATGTTGTTAGAAAAAGTAGGAGCCCAGTGTCATTTGAAGGACAGTTCTTTGATTTTGATGTTTTACATTCCGTTGTTTTATACAAGCTGGTACTTTGAATCAGTTTTGGTAATTTATTTTCATAAAAATGTTCATATCTTAACACAATTTTTAAAGTTTTTGATTATATTCTTCAAAATATTTTTCACAATGAGTTCCAGTGTTCATATTTTTCAAATCGCATATATTTTAGCCTTACAACACAGATACCTGTAATTAATTTATCTTTCAAAGAATCAAATTTTGGTTTTACTTAAAATCTTATTGTTTTTATATGTTCAAGTTAATTGACTCCTGATTCATAAATAATCTTATCAAAAGGGAGAAAAACTCGCATCTCCTAAGTTTCTAATATTTATCTTTAAAATACTATTAACATTTTTCATGGTGGAAAATTTGAAAGCTCCACCATGATAGAGAGAAGAATACAAAACGGCCCTTCAGATATTCATCGTGTAACTTCACCAATTGTAAGCAGTTTCTTGATCCAGTGAGTGATATGTCTCCTCTCATTTTTCCTTATGTATATTAAAGCAAACCTTAAATATTTTAAGTAAACACTTCAGTGTATCTGTAACATGTAAGGACATTTAGGAAAGCAAAACAAACATAATGCAAATATTATACAAAGAAAACCAAAAAATAGGTTACTAATATTACCTAATGTCATTTTAATTTAAATTTTCCCAGTTTTTTAAAAAAACATGTTCTTATATTTAGCTTGCTCAAATAAGGATCCATATAAGTTGTATACACAAATCTTAGTCCATTCAGGCTGTAATATCAAAATATTTTTGGGGGTACCTTATAAATAATATTATATACATAGATGAAAATATCATGTTGAAACTTCATATTTGATAAAATTAATAGTTGCTAGTAAAATATATTTAAAAATTCAGAAATTTATTTTTATCAGTCTGGAGGCTGGGAAGTTCAAGATCAAAGTGTCAATAGAGTTGGTGTCTAGTGAGGGGTTACTTTCTCATTTTTTGTTACGTTGTTTATTTTTTAGGGAATCCTGTCCACTTACCACGTGAGTGTATCCTACATTTTGGATTTTTCCTCCTTGTAGTAATTTTTAGCCTGTTTTGTTTTCCCTTTTTTAAATGACTTTTTAATAAAATTGACACTGTTTTCCGCACATCATACAACTATGCTTCAGGAAATTTAAGCAACAAAAATGGCAGAGTTAGAATTTAGAAACTCACTGGTCGATTTTAAGGCTGAGCATGTTCCTGCTATGCCTTGCTTCACCAAGAAACCTAGAGAGGGAGACAGAGGTATGGAGAGGGAAAAGAAAGACTGGAAAAAGCTACATAATCCCCTCTTCACTGTGGGATATTGTTTTACAGTGTGAAGAAAGGAAAATATAGAATAACTCAAGTCATTGACTTTCAGTTTGCATATTCTTTCATTTTATCATACAGTCACAAATATCCAGAATTCAAAAGCTCTGTATGCTGCCCAGAAGTAATTCCTTTGCTCTGAGAAAATTGATGGGCAATGTCAATCTAACTGAGGATATTGCTGTGGAAGCTGAATGGAGTTGATATCCCACTTTTCGAGTATTAGTTGCTAGGTCTGTATAACAAATTGGCACAAATTGAATGTCCTAAAGAACACGAATGTATAATCTTGTGGTTCTAGAGGCTAGAAATCAGAGATGCAGTGTTCTCAGGTTTGATTTCTTGTGAGGCTGTGAGGGAAAGATCTGTTCCATGGCCATAGATGGCCATCTTAGTGCATACATAGCATTCTGTTGGTAAGTATCTCTAAGTCAGAGTTTATCTTTATTATAAGGACAGAAGAATGGGTTGGCACCCCCTCTAATGGCTTCATTTTAACCCAGTTACTCCCTCAAAGGCCCTATCTTTAAATAAAATCACCTTACAGACTAGGGTTCGGGACTTCAACATGAATTAAGAGGGACACAATTCAATCCATCACAACATGTACCACAGCAGATAACTTCACAAAACCCAGGTCCCCCAAAGCCTTCACAGCCTGCTGTCACCATTGCCCTGGAACATTTCCCATCTTGTCCCCTGCAAGGGTTCCACACACTTCCTTTATCCCAGGCACCTGGGTCTTGTCTCCCAATGGGCTTTCAAATACATTCAGCCTAAAAATGTCCTCTTCAGGAAGAATTTTATATTAGCTTCAGCCTGAGCAAGAAAAATCTTACCAGTGCCAGGCTTTTTAACTTGGAATACAGGAAAACCTAGGCTAAGGATAAGCTCAAGAAGCAGGAAGTATTCTGTAAATTGGAAGGAGGACAGACCCAATATTCAATGAGCTGATGTTTAATCTGTGTTAGATTTCTTTTTTATTTCTTTAACTTTTTTTGACTTTTGAAAGTGTAGTTCTTGGTAATATTATTCACATTTCAACTGATTTTATTAAAGATTTCATTTCAGATTTTAATGAAGTCCATGAAGGTAGAGATCCACTGTTTCATTTCAGCACCCCATGACTAAGGTTTAAATTGGCAGATTTAAATTTATGTAGTGATTCCTTTCCTAAGTATATCTCAAGTCCACAGATCATCTTGTGAAAGGTGTAAATAAACATTTGGAAGGTTGAATTCAAACATTCAAGATGAAGACTGTAAATCATGCTCCAGTGAAGAAATGTGGTGTCACAAATCATCTAATACAGAATTAAAAAATTTTCAGAGTGTGAGGCAAGTTTTAAATTAGATAAATTAGCTGCTTAAACGTAGATTTATGTAAGTTACTATTTTCTGATTCAGCTTGGTACATAGCCAGGAAAGGGGTTGATTCGGAAGTGTATTAGTTCTAAGGTAGATACCAACAAAAAATTTAAGAGTGCCACAAATAATATTCCAGATGAATAACTTAGGGTTCTGTAAGGTTAGAAGTAGGAAGATTTAGTGACCTATGGGAAAATTCCATTTAATTTGTCTAGAAAAAGAATTGCAAACTCCAGAAATCCAACCATTTTGCCGTTATTTTTTCTCAGGCAACCTCGCACACATCAGTGCAGCCCCAGCTAAAAACATCGCTCCAGGAATCAAGCTGCTCCATTAGTTCCGCCCCTACCCTGCACATCAATACTCAGATCAGAAACCTTCTGCTAGTGTTGATGGATGCGCTGTGTCTCCCTGTGTATGTGCCTATACTTAGATTTTGCTTTTAAAAAGGACCCATTAACTATGTTCATTTCAAAGTGTCTTCCCCTTTTTATCTACACAATCAAGCTGATGTTTAACTATTTCACAACATATGTTCTCCATAAAATGTAGCAAAGGTAGGCAAGAATTCTCCTGAGCACATGACTTTTATTTTGATTCGTACTGAAAGCACCTTCAGTGTATTCAAAAAAGTAAACTATTATAGAGAACATTTCATTTGCCCCAAGTTTTTGTTGACTCGGTCTGGGATCTCGAAAAATGCACCAGATGTCTAGGGATTTTACTCGTTCCTGAAGCTGGTGTGGGGTTGAGTTGTATAAAATTGTCAAACTCATGCCATTTCTTTTTAACCAAGAAAGATGACAAATTCATATGGTTCATGTAATTTTTATAATTTAAAGAATTTTATTTTTTATTTTGGTGGCAAAAGTGAAAAATGTAACTTAAGGATAACAGAATACATGTAAATGCAATAGCATTTAATATAAATAGCTGTAATTAACTACCTAAGAAGTGTACTAATTTTAAGAAGGATACATTTATGACAGAGAACAGAATTTTACCTTGGCCTGGTCTAAAGGGGAAATGCAGAATTCCATAATGCCAGGGCTTTAGATTTCTTTACCATTAGTAAATAATAATGGATAAGTTCAGACCTTCTTTCCTGCTAGGAGAAGATTAGGTAGGATGATATATTTGTGAAGGAGAAGGAGCCAAGTGTACAAGGGCTGAGAGATGAGAATGAATGTGGGCCTTTCAAGAGAGGGAAGATAGACCAGCGAAAGGGGTAAACTGTTGTGTTTCTGGAGGAGAACTCAGTGCAGGCATAAGTAGTTGTCGACTGGCTTACTGAAGCTGTAGCTCCAGTCTACACACATTTTTGAGCTGAGCCACGCATTCATCATCCATAAATGGCAATAACTCAGGATCATCACAACAGCTTTTTTGAAGTAATGGTAAAGCACAAAGGGCATGTGCCAGACACAAAATAAATCTTCAGTAAATACCAGCTTTCATTTTAGAAGTGCTAGTTTTGGGCAATCGTAATTTTAATGAATATTTTTAGTGTGAAGTGCTAAGCCTGAAAAAGAAATGAATGATAAAATTTTTTTCCTTAATAATGCTTATAAATTTCTTGAATGTATAAAACAAATTTCCAGGTTGTATGGTGTGAAGAAAACATGAGTGAAGACAGAGAAGAAAGTACAGCCAGTAACAAAAACCAAGAAGAGGTGGAAGACAGTCATATGGGAGGCATATAACTGAACTGGCTTTGGGCACCTAGCAAGACTTGTTTTAGGGTCATCTAGGTAGGAGTAGGAAAACAGGAGTAGTGAGTCTAAGACCAGCACACTCAGGAGAACACACTCAGGAGAATTGGGGTAACAGGCGCTAGGCAGTCCTGATAACCAGAAGCATGTTCAGGGGCTGGGAGAACTTGGCTAAAAGTGTAGCAAAGGAGATATAGGGTGAAAGCCTAGGGATCATGATCCAGATTTTTCAGCTGAGGAACACAGGGAAATGAAGGAAATTTAAAAATAATATTTGCTTCTAGTTTATAGAATAGGTCAAAATGTTGCATGGACTCTAAAAATTTTAAAAGATTAAGGTAGGTTTTGAGGGACTAAAGGTAGGTTGTAGAGGTCCTGGCTACAACCACGGAGTGCTGGGTTATTTTGTAGCTTGCTTCCTGCAGCAGCTGATCAGTTCTTTACTCTGAAGCCAGCTCCCACTGTAAAAGAGCACTGAGAGACAAGGTCAATGGGTGTGGCTCACCAAGCCCTTTCTTTTTTCTTAACTGTTGTGGTTGCCAAGGATTAAGTAATTATAACACACACACACACACACACACACATACACACACACACAAATACACATACACAAGTATATTATGTATGTAATCTTTGCCATTGGTTAGTGTACTTCCCTTATTGCATAGTTTCTATCTACATGTGACCACTATTTCATAAAGTTTAAAGATTTTATTTATTTATGTATTTATTTACTTATGTGGTGTTGCTAGGGAACCGAAGACCTGTGTGCTAGACAAGGACACTACCACTCACTGAGCTACATCCTAGCTCTTTGAAGATTCTTTTGATGGCAGGATAAAACACAGTTACTGTTGAGTAGGTGATAGGAAGAGCTGGTTGCTACTTTTCCAAGTGAGAGTAGGGGCCATGTGCCATCATGCAAGGTTTATCCAGGTTAACTTATATATAGCAAAGCAGGAGGGGTATACAGGTGTCTCTGGCTCACTGTGGGTTGGTTAATTTGAATAGTTTTGCATGTTCCAGAGCATAGGGCCTCTCTAGCTGTTTGGAATCTTTACTCTAAGGCTAGTAAGACATGAGGGACTTTGTCATATGAGAGCCTCGAAAGAGAAGTAGTGTTGTGTGGATTTAATCAGGCTGCTCAAGAGGGGCCAGCCTGAAGGATCAGGGCCTCAAGACTAGCTCAAGGCAGCATTAAGATAACAGCAAAATCAAGGTCATATTATACCCACTACACCATATTGTGCAGTTATCATGGGCATCTATGACCATTTGTATCTCAAGGCAAGGACTGTGGCTGGATGTACTTTGGGTAGAATTGCTTTGGTGTCTAATATGGCTACACTGAGTGCTTGTAATCAGTTCTAGGGGCTATATTCTCACTGGTCTACTCTTTGTTTTGAGCCATTCAAAGCAGAGCTTCTAAAGTTTCCAGGGTAAATATAAAATAAGCGATAACTATAGGATGTCACTGACATCCAGAGCACTATACAAAGCACTATAAAGATAAAAGAGAAGTGACGTTTAAGAAGCTTGTATAGAGGTTGGGGATATAACTCGGTGGAATAAGCACCTGCCTGGCAAGCGCAAGGTCCTGAGTTTGATCCCCAGTATCGCAAAAAAAAAAAAAAAAAAAAGCTTGTATACTGAAGCAGCTAAGAACAGTGCTTATCCACTTACCTACTGTAGGCTTGTCACCTAAGGAATGTCCTTGGGATCTATTCTAAAGACTTAATTTTCCTACTGTCTCTGTTCTTTCTGTTCTCCATCCAGGAGACCCTTTGTCTGTCTCTTTGATTCCATGATTTAACTCCTATTTATCCCTTCTTTCAAACATCTCTACTCCTGATTCCACTAATAAGCACATTTTTTAGTATTGGGTTTACAAATTAAGTTTTTCAGTCTCCAGTCTTTCAGTGTTTCAGATACTAATATTAAATATAAGCAGATTGAACTCCTTTAATGTCTTTAAAAAACCCATAAAGTTACTTGATAGACCTTTTTCTGTCCAATGAACTTTGATAAAAATGCTTCCTAATCATTGAATAATATTATTTCAGTTTTAATTTCCAGATAGTTTATCTTTTCAATTATGTCTAATAAACTCAACCATAGATGCATAGACATATACACACATATAGAAATCCCAAGAGTGTTAAAGTAAATTTTTAGTTTTTCTGTGCATTAAGCCCAGCTTGATTAAACATTTTTAAAATTCTCATTGTGTCCTCAATCCTGTTTTAAAGTAGTCAATTTATAATTACTGGTTAGCCAGAATATGAAGATAAGGAAGATGATTAGCTTGTGAGAGCTTTAGTTTATTTTTCAAGGATTGAAATCACAGAAATAGGTATTTGAAATATAAACACTTTCCTGTGTAGTAAAAGTTTGTTTCCCCTCTAGTGGCCCCAGATATTCTTCTTATTACAAATGAATTAATTCTGTCAGCAAATTCAATCATCTTATTGGACTATAAAATGTTGCCTCCTCTTTTCACCCATCTCTTAAGCAGTTCTAACAGACATATATCTTATTCACATTATTTAATTCTTATATTAAGATGTTCCTAGTAAAGTAAGACACATTTATGAAAGAGAAAACAGCTATTCAGTAGATGCCATTAGTGATGTTGAGGTATTGCTTTAAAGCTAAGAGGCTATAGTTCTCTAAAAACAGCCTTTGCTTGTTTTAGACTTAAAATTTATATTACTTTTCAGTAGTATATAGAGTGAGGTGCTGGTAAAAGTAAAAAATAAAGCACTGATTTCTAAATTGTGTCAATTTTTGTGGTGTAAATATTCCCAGAATACATGACATCAAATAACAAATGTGAAATCACCAAATGAAGAGTTTAAAGTAGATGCATAATATCATATTATTACATACACATGCTCTCCGCCATACAGATTAGCAGACAAATAACCTAAGAGAATTACAATTGTAAAATCTAGGGAAATTACAAAATGATGCATATGTATATCTATTATCTCCTTTTAAAATGTAAATCTTTGATTTTATTTTTAATAATAGCTTTATTTAACAATATTCCTGAAGATTAATAAAGCCCATGAGCTGATATGCACTAATGTCAGCACACCACTGAATCACAGTATTAAAACACTTCAGTGATTCCATGCAAAGAAATGTCAGATTTTTCAATCTGAGTTTCTAATTCTGTGGAAATACTCAGAGGATACTTACAGTGATTTGAAAAAAGAAATAGAAGAAATAAAAGAAAGAAGAAGTGAAAATTTTAAAGCAAAATAAAGGAAAGATGAATGGAAGTTTTACACATTCAGGAACCTAAGATGAATAAGTAGAAAAAATTCTAAGAGAATCTAGCTATTTTATTTGTGTTTAACTTTTTACAAGTTCATGGATTTGTCATTGATAAAAGGTGAGAAATGATGGTGTTTATCACAACTAAAAACTATCTCTGAGTTGAAGTGGTTTGCAGCACCAAATGTGAATTCCTAACTTACACACTATGATTGTAGTCAGTGTGTTGTCTGTGCTCTGCTTGATGAGTTCCATATTCTTAAACTTGCGTAACAGAGCCGATTTTGTCTGAGACATTACCTGACTCATGGTGGAGGGAGTGAGATATGGATTAACCATAGGCATCCGCTCAGATTTTTATTGGTTAAAGCAATCTCATAACCATATCTAATTCAACTGTAAGGATGTGTATATGATCCTTTCTCAAGGAACTCAAAAGAAAAGGAGCTCTCATGAATATTTTGCACATACTATAGTCTACATGGAGAAAGGAAGATGCATTAAAAAGATGGCTTATTGTTGTAGCAGGGAATGTTGTGATTCACTAATCTTTGCATATTCTTTTTTCTGATCATACAGATAGGCGCCGCTGATCCTCCTGTAAAGGTAGAAAAGGGCACAGTTGAGTTCTGGCCAAGGTCAGAGATACCTGGCCGGCCAGAACTGCCTCTTAGGCTTACTGTTTAACAGCCAAGTCCAGTAACATGAGCATGCTGGAGTTCAAGAGAATGAGGACAGGTAGTCTTCTCTCAAGGTGGAGTGCCTAAGAATGGGGTACCCTAGAAGGAGGGTAAAAAGTATTTTCAACTATAATGTAATATCTCTCATGAGGAATAGAAAGGTGCCATAGGATACAACGGTAGAGGCTGCTAGTGTTTTCCCAGCATTATGCAGGTAATTCTTCGCCGTTTTCCCTGTTGACTGACTGGAATAAACGCCAAAAACCATGTGATACTGGGAGCTCCAAGATGGAAAGTGCCTAGATTCTTCAAGGGTGAGGTGAGACATAACCCTCCCCTGCCTTTGCACTATGATGTGAGCGAAAGATAAACTTCCATATCTGAAGACATAGAAATTTCAGGTTGTTTTGTTATTTTTGCCACAGATTAACCTATTTTAATGTGACAAATATACAATATTCTAGAAATTATAAATGAATAAATGATATTAATTGCTTTAAACAAGCATTATGAAAGTTGAAAAATTCCCCCAAAATATGTAAGTTCTAATCACTGGAACCCATGAATGTAGTTACTTTGTATTAAAACAAAGTCTCTGCAGATGTGATTACGTAGAAAATGTTGAGATAGGGAGCTTTCCCTGGATTAGCGGGGTGGGTCTTAGCTGCAGTTACGTGTATCCTTGCAAGAAGCGGTAAAGGGGATATTTCAATGCAGGAAGGAAACAAAAGGAGAGAGAGAGAGAGAGAGAGAGAGAGAGAGAGAGAGAGAGAGAGAGAGAGAGGCAGAGAGAGAGAGAGAAAGAGATTGATTTCTGTTCAGTGTTAATGGCTTAAGACTCTGGCTTGAAAATCAGTGAGAAAGTAAGTTTCTGTTGTTGAAAGCCCCCGCATTTGTGGTGATCTGTCCCAGTGGCCACAGAAACAAATACAGATACAACCACAAAGGTGAGGGGATGACAGGTAGCCAGGGGCCAGGTTTCTTTTTAACAAAATTGTGCCCAAGAGAAAGCAATTAGGATGCCATTTGGTAAAGTGTTAAATAACTTATAAGTAACATAGTTTATAAATTGAATTCATGTAATTGTGAACCATCTTAAAAAGCATAAATGCTAGAGATCATATAATGGTAAGCAAACAAATCCTTTCCCACAAAGATGGCACATTTTAATAGTGAATATATAGATACAATATGTATTATATTAAATGGTGATAAATATATAAAACAAAAGATTGGTAGAGAATATTTAATTAGCTTGGGTGAAAGGGTGGAATTTTAAATAAAGAAGTGCAAAGAGACGCACTGAGAAAGCATGATTTGAGCACTGTCTTGAGAAAGGTGACATGATGAGCTGAACAGGTGTCTGGAGAGGAGCATTCTGGGTAGAGGGAACAGCAGCTCCAAGGGCTGGAGAAGACCTTGGCTAAAATGTTTGAGGACCAGCAAAGAAGCTCATGAGATGATGCAGTCAGAAATATCACTAGGGGCTCAGTCATGGTCCAAAGATGCCATCATAAACATTTTGGCTTTTATTCTGAGTGAAATGGGAATTTTAGAGGAACTTCAGCAGAAAGTGATGTAATTTAACTTTTTAAAAGGACCATGGTGATTGCTCCTTCTGTGAATAACAGATTACAGGGGACAGAGACAGAATCAGTGAGTAATTTAAGAGGCTACAGCAGTCATCCAGAAGACAGAAGAGGCCAACTGAAATGAGCCAAAATCATAGAAAGTTGAGAAGTAGCCCAATAGTAGGTATATTTTAAAATGGTCATTCTTGGATTTTCTGTTGGCTCAGAGGTGGGGTGTGAGGGAAAAGCAGAACTTCAGTGCAACTCCACTGAGATGTAGGTGAGGCAGGTTGCAGAGAAACTCAAGAGGTTGCATTTGGAAAAGTTAGGTTTGGGAATCTTACAGATATACAAGTATTGATGTCGCAAAGGGGGTTAGATTTCAGAGGGGAAATTAGGTTAGAATACATTTGGAATTTGCCTGCATATCAATAGTATTTAAAACAATAAACTTGAATGAAATATCCAGAGGAAAAATGTATGAACCGGAAGGATGTTATATTGAGTAAAATAAGCCAGACATACACAGGCAAATACTGCAGCATCTTACTTAAATGTGAAATCTAAAAAGGCTAAATTTGTAGAATCAGAGCCTGAGCATGGTGGTGATGTGATTAGAAAGATGTTGGTCAGAGGGTATGAACGTTCAATTGGACAGAATAAGAATTAGATAGGAATAAGCTCAAGGGAGCACTAAATACACATCATGATGACTATAATAATCTGTTGTACACTTGAAAATTGTTGGGGGTGGATTTTGTGTTCTTACCACAAAGATGGCATGTGCAGTAATATATGTTAAAAAAAAACTTGGCTTAGCCATCCCATAGTGTACCATACATAAAAAACATCAGATTATACACTGTTGCAATTTAAATCTAAATTTATACCACCAACTCTCATGTGTTCAGATGTGGTGCTTTTAAAAAGTGTTTGGCTCATGGGAGTCTGTACTCACAAGTTCCTAGCTAAAGGTACATTGCCATCAACCCCCCTCAACATACCCTTCCTTGCTTCAAATATACGTATTCCCATCATTCTTGCCACTTCATGAAGCAGTTCTGGAAGCTCTCTTGCTTGAGTGTCATTACAAGGTGTGATAAAAAAAATACAGTAAATGAGGCTGCCCAGTGCTACCCAACAGAAAGGAAGGCTTGTGAAAACATTGCCATGTGTCCTCATCCACCTTATTTACCGGATGTGGCACTGTGAAGCTTCTGCCTCTTCCCTTGAGTCAAAATAACCACGAAAGGTCAATGTTTTGAATAGACTCAGTACAGTAAGTCAGATACAAGAATGCAACTAAAGACACACATAAAAGAGTACTTCCAGAACTGCTTCAGAAAATGGCAGGAACTTGGGCTAAGTATGTTTGCAGCTGGTGCAATATTTTGAAGGAGATTAATGGTCATGTGTTTTTTACCGCAATTAGTAAAAAAAATAAACATTTACTGTATTTTCTGATCATACCTTGTAGTTTCTTTCTGGCCTTCCAAGTCTCTCTGTTTCCAACCTCCATGGGGTAAGTAGCTTTTCTATCCCAGACCTTGCTGCCATGATGATTCTGCCTTGGAACCAGCCAATCATGGACCGAACTCTAAAACTGTGAGCTCAAATAAATTTCTCCTTCTTACGGCGTGGGTGTGAAGTATTCTGTCCTAGTGACACAAAGATGGCTGATATATATTTAACTGATAGATATGCATGTGTATTTGCACACAAATCAGTTCATATCCAGCTAGGTCAAATTGTGAGAAAAGATAACCTCTGTTAATCACTCACAAGTTCCAAGTGCTGTGAATGCAGTCTTAGGCCACCCTCAACATGCTATTTCAAAATGTTATTCTCCTCCAGCATTAGGCAGGAGATCATTTCACATCATCCACGTGCAATTATTACTTTACATCTTTCTGAGGCAGAAAGTCACTATAAACAGTGTAAAAGGGCAGTATGTTCAGAGATGACATTTTCCCAGGAAAGGTACAAATTACATAAGGATGTGCAGTGGCTGCCTTTCCTCTTTGCCTTCATCTCTCCACCAGTTGCAAGTGTGTAAGTCATAAAAATGCAAAGATAGCATTGTGAATAGGGCTTGATTAATGCAAAGGAAAAGTCAGATGTAGAAAAAGGCACATGATACAGACAAGTGATACCATAATTTTAATAGTCAAATCCTACCATTCTCATGCAAAAGTTGTTATCAATGTTGATTCTCAAGTAAAATTGGCTTGGCTTAACTCTTAAAGTGGGGACCTAAACAATTAGTCTTTAATTTCACCTGTTTGTCACAGAAATTTGCTAAAATAAAAATGGAGGAATAAAAGTGATGTGATACCATACACAACAAAGAAAACACAACGATTGTAATAAGCAGTAGGAGAGAAACTAAATTTTGGAAACTACAGCTATGTGACAAATGTGCCCTTACAACCAGGAACAAATAAGAACTGTGATTAATTTCCACCAAAGGACAGACGTAAAATGAGAGGCAACAGGCTAGATGTGAATCGAGGTGGCAAGGGTGGTCCTGATAAAAGTGTGCTGGTTACCAGTCCCAGAGAGCAGTTCAGTGCTCTAGTTCCTAGTGGTTACCTTAGGGTTTTTCCTGAGCAAAGAGTTGACAAATAACATGACATAACATCATAGTAAATTTTCACCGATATTTAAAAGATAAAAGGATCTTTTTAAAACCAAGGAGAAAATAATTCACTACTCAAGATGCCTCTGAATCTATGTACAGACATATGTACAGATAGAATGTGATAGATCTGTGACCCAACGGTGAGAGTTGAGAGAAAAGGAAACCATCGGGAAACAATTGCATGTGTCTTTTATGCATTTCTGTGTGTTTCCATCTGTGTCTTGAATATGTGGGCTTCATTTCACCATTCCTTTTGCTTTTCCATATGTTGAATTTTCCCATAATCAAAAGAAAAAAGTGAGTGAGTCCTTAAATAAATGCTCAGAGGTTGTCAAACTGTACTTATTGCTTTACCTCTTCCCTGGAACTAACGGGAGTTTTGTTTTGACCCACTGAAGAGAAAGCTAACTCACTCTTGCTGGTGCCATTGTTTTCCACAAGTCAAATTTCTACTGCATTGTTTGAGGTTGTTCTTCATGTGTCTCACGAGTGGTTTAACACAAAGGCACTTGTGGCTACAACCAAGTGAAGGGTGGTTACTGAATGACTGAAAGAACAATCGAAGTAACAGGACTGACAGCAGAAGAGAAGAAAACAGAAGGGCGCTATCATTTTGCAAGTGATAGAGCGCTCTGACTGGAGCCCGTAGGAAGACTGCAGATTATCTGTGGGATGCTGCGTCTGTTCAGGTTTGAATTGGGACGGAGCTTGTACTGAAGAAATATAGATGTTATTATTCATCACTACACAGCTGTTTCTTTAGAGGACATTACATTGCATTTAATACGAAGCCCAAGCAGTTCAGAATTAATATAATTCTTGCTCTTCAAAAAATATATATACAATAAGGGAAATCAGGAAGGGTGGATGTGAGAAAGACAGGCATCACGTAGGAGGGGCAGGGATGGATGGAGGGGGATGGGAGGAAAGGGAAGGAAGTGACATATTTTCCTTTCAAGTCTGTGCCTCGCTCTTATTTGAGTATAGTAATTTGATTCATGCTTATACTCTGTGTCTGATTTATTACTGATTTCATCATGAGTGCCCAGCTCCGTTGGCTCTTGCCCATTTGTCTCCAAGGTAGTGAAACCACCATCCACACAATGACTGTACCAGTTGACCCCGTTAGCACTTTTAACTCTCAACTTAAATGCCTTCTTTTGCTAGTTATTTTTAGATTTATTGTTGTATGGGATGCGTATGTTGTATAGCAATATGATACCTATGGAATGTTCTGCACTGTGTAAATCAATCACCATAATAGCATCTCTGGGTGAAACCAGGGGCAGAGAGGACAGGATGAAATGGGGACAGGGAATACAGTACAGGATATGGCCAGCAAGGAGCCGCAGAAAGGGGTGACAATAAGGCAGGAAAAGATATCTAGCAATTAGGAACAAAGAATAAAGGAGATAAGCAAGCAGAACAATGACTTTTTAATGACAGAGCAAACTATAAATGAAAATTTAACACAAATAGGGGCAAATGTAAATTGAGACAAAAGTATTGTAAAGACTAAGGAACATTGGAAAATTGTGTTAGCGGCTTTATATACAACTGCTTGGGCTCTAAAACTGACAGAAAGTCAAATCTTGCATATTTATGGGGTATTGTAAATGCATTTTAATGATATAGTTCTTTATGATACACTAAATACAAGTACAGAAAAATTTGTTTGGACAACAGAATGTCTTGGATGCCAGAGTGTGGTAAAATTCAGTTAGGACTAAGAATGGATAAATATAAAATAGTAGTCAAATGTTATTGTAAAGAAATAGAAAATAAATACATTGAGTCTAATATCAGTGTAAATGAAATGTAAAAGTAGTTAGTAAGCTAAAATCTTGGAAGAAAAAATATTCTGAATTTTCACTATCAATGTATTTAAAATATTGAACCACATTGTCCCTTTCTCATTGTTTATAAATTATAGGAAAATTCCTCTGGGTACTTTGTATCTATTTATTTGTATATTTAGTATCTTTCCAATTCTTATTTCTATTATATCTTCTAATGTGTTAATAAAATGATTTTGACTCTACCTGTGGAAGAGTATTAGATACACAGATGCACCGCCAATATCCTTTTGGTAATTTATTTTACCTCTGCAGAACAACTTGCTTTAAAAAGACCATAATTAAAGGTTAGCCTCAATTATGAAATAATCTTTGCTTTGTCATTTTTTCCTGAGACAGTCAACAACTGTGTTTTCAACTATCAAACTTTCATGCTAGGTTTTGAAAAGAATTAGAGTAATTGTTTTGGAATTTTTAATTAGATGAATAATAACTGAAGTGAAGGCTCTTTTGCTAATTTCCTTAAGAGTTGACTTGCTACTAAATAAGCAGAAAGATATTTTCTGTTTTCATTATATTTTTATATTAACAATTGTACCACTTGAAGTTTACATAGGCTTCCAGAATAAAATGCAGTGTCTTAATGTGAAAATAAAAAAGATTTAATGTTGTTCTTTATCATTAAATGCATTTATTTAAATTGTCTGTTCAATAAATGGTGCTGGAAAAGCTGGCTTGCCTCTTGCCGAAAACTGAAAATAGACCCCAGTCTATCACCATGCACCAAACTCAGGTCAAAATGGATCATAGACCTCAACATCAAAACAGAAACTCTAAACCTACTGGAAGACAAAGTAGGTAAAAATCTGGAAGACATAGGAGTAGGCAGAGAGTTCATGAACA
>PVLD010030785.1:0-16458 GCA_004027595.1 Dinomys branickii
TCCCGTGTTTTAGAAGCAGCACTCCCTCGCAGGCCCACAATACAATCATCACCCTACTTTCATAAAGTATCTCCTTCCACACTCAGATTGGAATCTGCTGGGTTACCAGCATTACAGCGCACATATCTCCAAAGTTCTTAATAACAATGCTGCAGATTTTAAGTCCCATGAGTGTTGCTCCATCTCCTCACCTATGGGTTCCGGAAACCCGAGCTGTAGTGAGCATTCAGGTTGTTGAACTAACGAATGACAGGATGAATATAACAACGTTGTTTCATAAGGTCATAATACTGAGAAGGACCAAATGTTTTTCTGCAGGTTGGGAAGGCTCTTGCCAGTCTTAGGGTAGCCACTTGCCAGACCTTAATCTTTTCCTGGCTTCGTGTTTCCAAGTTACTTAGTTGGCTCAGTGCAACTAGCAAGCCAGACTTGGACTCGTCACTTGCTAGCTCTCCCCTTGCTACAGTTATGATTCCTGTTGTTGTGTTTGAAGCCATCAGGATTTAGTGGTAGCCACAGAAGGTCATAGTCCTCTTGATGCCTCTGTGCTTGGCTTCCCCTTTGTATCTTTTGCTCCAGAATAATCCATCTACATCCAGGAGTGCTGTAACAAGGAGCCATATTTTCTCAATTGCAACCCCTCCCTCAAAGCAATTAAATTAATACTTGCCAGTTGCTCTTGAGTTTATAAATCTCTGCAAGATGGATGTAACAGACTGCCTGGTGGGGTAGAGGTTATACCTTTAGATTTTTTTTCCCCCTTTTCCTTTTTTTTCCCTCCAAGAGCAGTACCAGCACTACTGTAATACACCATTTGATATTTTAGCATTTCAGGTATTTTACAGTAAATTACTTCAGTTTATGGCACTTTGCTTCCTTATATAATTGTTATAAATAACCTTCAAATGACATAAAAGCCATAAACATTGTAAATCTGAAAAGTAAATTATAGACATTTCAGTGCATACGAATAGGAACGGTAAGGTAAGCGAGGAAGGTAAATTTGTTTGTTCTCTCCTTCCCAAACCATCCATCTCATATTTCCACAATAAATAATCTGTAGTAAATAAATGTCAAGGAGCAGGGAGATCCTCCACATGCTACCCTGAAGACCAGCGGCCCTCCTGGTGGTGCGGGGCTGGCTCACCAGCCAGGACGCTGGAGATCCATGCCCAGAGGCTGCATTTAAGGCTGTTTATAGCTACCGGAGAACTAAATAGAAAGGATGGAGACCCAAGAAGGGGTCTTTGCCAGGCAAATATTCAGTCTACACCACACTCCCCTGGGTGACTTAGAGGTGTTTGCAAAGTCTTGCTCCAATTCAGGTGTGCCCATACATCATCATCAGGGTAATAGCTAGCGTCTATTGAGTGCCTACTCTCTATGTCATGCCAGGCACTTTACTAACATTTTCTCATTGAATCCTCTACCACAAGGATGATTGGTGGCAGGGGAGGGTGTAGGTAGTTTAATGCAGGGAAAGGCTGTTCGATCTGTGCTCACTTTTACAAGGGCCTTGGTGTTACTAAGTGATGTCACATCTCTGCATGTATTTAAAACAGCTGTTCATTAAGTGTACACACTTGAAATATGGTTAAATGTTTGATGAGTCTCATGACCTTTTTCTTTTGAAAGTTTTTGGGAAATTGGGAGACCCAGAAAATGGGAATGCCTTTTGCTGGTCTCAAATTCTGGGAGACTTTGGTTATTATCTCTATTTATAGACAAGAGCACTAGGGTTTAGGCAGGTTAATGGATGTTCAAGGCTCAAAGAATTGAGGGGAAAGGACACTCACAGCTGCTGGGACTATGGGCACAGAAGCCTGTGAGCTTTTCCTCTGCCCTGGGTATTCAGGAGAAGTTAGCAGAGGCAGCTGCTGTGCAAGGTTCATGGGTACAAGAGGGCTGGGCTGCCTGTGCCACTAGGCCAAGGCCACACTCTAATGACAGCTTGTGCCTTTATAATCAGGGCCCAGCTTTCTTTAAGAAGATGGATGTGCCCTTCCCCACCACTGTCTCACCACTTCTGAAAGATAATAAACTTAGACTCACTGAACTTGAGAGTTAGGCATGACATTTGATTTGTCCTCAGATGTAATTCCCTTGTTTTATGGGTGAAGACACCAGATGAGTGATTTACTAAGGTTGCGCTATACATTAGTAGCCAAAGTAACAGTCAAGCATAGTGCTCCTAACTTATTTTTGGCCAGCAGGGTTTATGTTCTACAATTCTGACATCTTCTTTTAAGTGCATTTCTTATGTGCAATTTAAATTTTTCAGTGGATGATGTGCTTCCATGGCTGGAAGAGGTATGGAATTCCATAGTAACCAATTAAATTTTTAAAGATATTTTTGATTTAAAAAGTTATACTGAAAGTAAGTCCCATAGCATGAGTAAAATGTAGCTTGGATTGTTTCTTGATTAGTTCATAAACTGTCCTGCCTGGAAACCATGAGATTGGCTGGCTCCAAACAAAACCAGCTCTATAAATCAACACGCATGGCCCTTCAGAGCCTCTGCCTTGAACCATTTATTGAAATTCACTCCTGGCAACTCCTCTCCTTGCACTCCATATGCTAAGGACTGGGATACGGAGTGTCTGGGCTGTCTACTCTTCAGTGCTGGTTCTAATTTCCCATCAGATCTTGTTCACATTGCTATCTTTGTTACCATGGCCTTGTCTATTGTGGACAAGTAAGTGTACCTATGAGAACCCAGTAATCCTCCCAGGGAGTATGTGAATAAAATCCCTTCTTGAATTAAACTGACCTTCAGCCCTCTTACATCCATGCCCTTGTTAGGGTCTGGCCTTTTTTTAGCTCAAGCAACCAGATTCCATAGAACCAGAAGATCCTTCAGCTCTGTGCCTCCCCATACTCATGTATTAGAGCAAAGTGCTGTTGTGCAGATGTATATCCTTAGCTTCTTACATTTTGTGTAAACTGAAATCTTTTTAGATATAGACATGCTAGTTTAAGTGAAACAATGTATTAGTCAGGCATGAACTAACTGCTGTCACAACCTACTTAGAACACTAAAATTTCATTTCTGTTTTTATAAAATGATCCATTGTAGGTGTTTCTGATCAGGTAGCTCTTCCAAGTGGCTCACCTCCTGGAAGTAACTTAGGGACCTAGAATCTTCACCACTGGCATCTGTGACATTTGAATCCCCTAGGGTCCACAGGCAAATGCACACTTCCAGACCACCAATGGCATAAAAGAAAGTGTAGTAAAATACACACAGCTTCTGTTTTTTTTTTTTAATGGTCAGGCATGAATTTCACATCCATTCTATATGCCCACATTCCATAGGTCAGACAGACACACAGCAGAGGCTGAGAGGTAAGGTCTAGCTCTGGGCCCAGAAAGAGATGAAATTTAGTAAACAAGGCATCCACTGTCTCTCTCATTATCTCTCTGTCTCCGTCTATGTCTGTCTCTGTCTCTTTCCCCAGCCCCACAGAGCAGAAAGTGAAACGCTAAGGCATTAGGCATTTACCTAAGCACACACTTTGGGGGCATGTAATGTACATTGAATAAGACATGTAATTCAGGAGCCTGGATAATTTTCAAAGTAGTTCTTCAATTATAAATGGAGATTCAGTGGAAGGGCTGATGAGTTTTGTTTTTAAAAGTGTCTTATTTCTAACTATATTTTGTAGAGCAAAGAGAGTACAGACTTCATCTCAGTTACATCTGAAGAACAGTTTGATAGTTTTAAACTTCTACTAAGAATTTGCTGTCGGAGAAAGATCCTTATACTCCATTTAAAGTAGTTTAGATACACTTAGTTTCAAGGAAAGCTTCCCCAAAACCAACTGGAAAAATGGACTTCTGATGCAGTGTGAAGCAATGACCCAGTGTAACAACTTGCCTTGCGAGATTAGAGTCAGAACCAGGACTGACTACTAAACTGGTCAATATGCTCTTTGGTGACTGGATGGGATTTAAGGTGCTATTGAGAGTGGTCATACACTAGGTGGGTTCAAAGACGTTTGAGTATTCAGCTCTGCTCAATGGTATTCATTTATTTTTACATTATTCCTTTGGGTACATTTATGATTTTCCAGGGTCCGTATTTATTGAAATAAAGATAGAAAACACTTCAAGACTTTCACAAGCTAACAATTCCAGGGAAGTCATGGCAGCAGAGTGGTGAGTGGGTACACACCAGAAGCAATTCTGCATGAAGACCTTTGAGATTCCTTATAGGGACACAGATTCCAGAAAGTGAGTAGCCTCCATGTACTTTCTGTTCTGGATGACAAAAATACCGCAGAGTAAGTTATACAGAGAAACAGGCTTGTTTTGTTTCATGGTTCTGGCCCAAGGTTGCAAGGCCACATCTGCAGATGCCCTTCTGGCTGGCAGAGACTCAAGATGGTGGAGGGTGTGAGATGGCAAAAGACAGATGGTGCCCATGTGTATATCATCAGGTGTCTCTCCTTGTAAAACCACCAGTGTTCAGTCATGGGGCCCCACTCTGATGATCTTATCTCACCCTAATCACCTCCCGAAGGCTGCACTTTCAAATACCATATGGGTTTAAGATCTCACCTTTTCAACATCTCCCCAGGGGGAGTTGATATCAACTAGAGATTATGGAGGAGATGAACTCTATTCAAATCATGGCACAAGGTAACACAAGAGAGTGCTACACACCTAAAAGCTAAGGAGAGAAGATGAACAGTGTGGTAGAAAGGGCTCAAGACTAACATTTAAGTGCAATAGATAGTGTAGCAGCCAAGCTGGGGCTTTCAGAATGAAAGGAGGATTCGGGAGAGGGATACTCCAGGGAGGGCAGCGAGTCTCTGGCTTGGCTGGGGATGGTCTATGTATGTATGCTCTGTTCATCTGGACCTCATATTGGCGAGGTCCTTCTCACAAGCTTCTCATCAAAGGCAGCACAATAGAGACTCCCTTTTCTGAATGTTTCCATATTTTTTACCACCTTAAGAAAAAATATCTCAAAATCAATCGTCAATCAATCAGTCAGTCTTGTCCTGGCTGATAAAAGGGGTGCTCCTTCTTGTCTGTTCAATATTCCAGTACTTTTTACAACATTCCGGTCCAACCCAGCTTCTGCCTAAGTCCAGGCAGGAATGACCACTTCGTTGTCATCTTGGGCCTCTCCTTCCATATTAAAGCAGTTTGATCTGATAGAAAATTCTTATTTGTGTTGACTTGAAATAAGCTTGTCTTTAATGCATAGTTTATAGTGAATTTTTAAAACACTATTTTGTAGAAAATAAAACTTTAAAGATAAATAACAGTAATGCCAAAAACAAGCTAAAATTCCACCCAATAGGCAAACCCATAGCAAGCACAAATGTTTCAATAAACAACCCTCCCAATATTTACAAAGTATACAGGTTCCATCTGGGCCTTTATTTCTCCAAGTTAGACTTCGTTGATTCTAAAGTGAAGTTTCTGTATCAGTGCAGTTGTAGTCTGACCATTCATGTAGGCTTAGGCTTTGACTTCTTCCTTTAATTACCATACTTCTATTAACAAAGACATAGCATGTAACAGCAGCTATCAGTGTAACCAAATCAGCTAATGTCTACCACAAGTTAAAGATAGGTCTAGTATGATAGCAAAGTTCTTTCTTTTGGGGGTGTACAGAGAGTAAACCTCTCTAAGCATTCTGTTCATTGCAGAGAAATGAAGAGAAAGGCAGTTACAAAGGGGAATGGATGAAGGACAACTTTAGCCAAAGTGTCATGTCTCCTCCTATCCTCTCCCAGTGTTTGAAGTGAGCAGGCTACACTTTCTCAGTCACTTATAAAGTACTATGGAAATAGTGTCAAGAACATCACTCCAATTGGACTGCTTTCTCTAGTCCATTTCTTACATACATTTAGGAGATGCCACTTCTAGGAACCAGCAAGTAGAAAATAATCTTTACAGATACCAAAAGCTGTCACAGATACCAGGTTTTGTTGCAAAAGCTTGGACTTTGATGTAACAAAAAATAGAGTCATTCTTATTACTGACTACAGGACTGAAAGACACTATCTTCTCCTCTCTCTATGCCTTTGCTTTTCAATCTGAAAAATGGAAGTCATCACCTCCAGCTCTCCACTAGTGGAACTTTCTTAGATGATGGAAATGTAACTGCAGCGTCCAGTGTGATGGCCACCAGCATCTTATAACTGTTAACCACTTGAAATACGATAAATACAACTGGAAACTGAACTTTTAGTTCAAGTGAATTAATTTTAATTAAATAGCTACATGTAACCAGTGGCTACCATAGAGGAATATACCCGTCTAGACCTTCCTGTGGACCAAAATAAATAAAGTACCTGTTTATGCCCAGGGAAGGAATCTGAAGAGCATTTTATGATGGGATTGGTCCAGAGATTTAGCTGGATGACAGAGGTGGTGTCATCTGATATTTTCATTCCATTTATTGGTTTAGCATGTGAACTTCTGACTTCAGAAGATCAGGATTTACTCTGGAATCCTTTGCTAACTTATTTTGAAGGCTGCTTTTCCTCTCTGGGATTTGTTTCTATAAAACCAGGAGTCTTTTTAATTTTACTGAACTCTAACTAGCTGAAGACTAACTAGCTGTCACAGATACCAGGTGTTACAGAAATCCTGTTGCCTTGGGGAGGGCAGAGACAAACGAGGGGAGGAGAAGTAACAAAGTCCCCTAGTGGTCCGCTGGATGGCTGGTATGTAGGCCCTCACAGAAACCTTCCCCCAACATGGGACCTTTTAATGGCTGAAGTCTGTGATCTGCCAGAGCACACAGGATCCCAGGAGAAAAGTAATGTTCCGGGTTTGTTTCTTACCTGGTGGTTCCTTGAGACACTAGCTGGCTGTGCTAACTCAGGTAAAAACAAGAATAGATGTTCTTTTGTACAGAAGAAGAGTATTTTCACCCCTGCAACTCTTTTTGTCACCATTTTTCTCCAATGAAATGAAAACATCACAGCCCCCTGATGAGCAGCTGTCAGGACACAAATGGTCAGATAAACCAGTGATTCATGGAGGGGCAAAGCCTTGGCACTGTCCCACAGCTGGCTGACAGAGAGACAAGGGTAGCCCCAACGTTCCCCCACACTTTCTCATGTGCTCACGCCGAGGCCCTTATCACTGCCATGATTACCAGAGATGTTGCCGCAGGTGGCCTCACAAGGCACGGAAAATAACCGCTTCCTGTGGGGAAACAGAAGCTGGTCATCAGAACTTCATGACCCCCTATGCAAGGCCGAGGAATGATTACACTGGAGACAGAGTTTAGAGAGGAATAAATGTTGGCCTGCCTTTCATGAGATTGGCAGGGCTTTCATGCCAAAACTCTTAAGGAACTGGGGCAAAGAGGACTCTCTGCTGCTTCTTCCTCAGCTCCTCCATGTAGACAGCCTTGCAGCCTCCAGGGCTGCTCTTCCAGTCCCCGCCTGGCCCCACTAATGGCTGGAGCCATTGCATCATCTGAATCAGCAGGACCTGCTGGATACGCCACTGGGACCTTCAGATACTAATGGCTTTGGGTTCAGTTCCAGGAGTGGGCCCCAGTGGGGATCTCATTCTTGCTGTGCTGGGCCTGGGAGTCTCTCGGGCAGATTAGTTTTTGATGGGGCAGGTTCTGCACCATTTCCATTAAGTACCATAAGGCAGACATCATTATCGGCAGGTGCCCTGACCTCTTCCTCGCTAATGAACAGTCATTGATATGTATGTCACATAAGCATTTTCCCCTACTGAACCTTCTTCCTTACTGTACTCCCCCAAGCCCCATTCCCACAGCCCTCCCCTCCCTCCCATCCCTCCTGCTGCATGAAGACAGGACACAAAAGAGCTTGAAAAGAGAATAGCCAAGTCCCATAGGTCCCAAAAATGATGAAAAAGCCCTAACCCAGGATTCAGGAGACAAGGGCACCTTCTCAAGACACATTCCGTAAGATATTACACCTTTGTGGAACTATTTCACTCATTGTTCAAATGAGTTTAATAATGTCCACCTTACCTACCTCACAGGAATACTGTAAGAATTAAATAAGATTAAAGGTATGAAAATGCTTTGAAAAGTTAAAAGCTCTGTAGGGCTTGCTTTTAAGTCAAGTGTAAAAGAATTTGGAGTTTAAGGAGCATTCGAAGCAAGAAGAAATGGAGGGTAAAAGACAAGTGAGGGTTTCCATGTCTCTGGGAAGAAGGCAGATCTTCTAAATGGGAGGAAGTGGCATCTTATCGTCCAGCCTTTCACTTCTTGGTACCCTGAATAGAGGCAAGGTGGTCACACAGGGTCATGGCTGGATTTTTTTCACTCAGAGGTGGTGTTTAATGGAAGTTCCTGTCTAGACGAACTTCCCCCTATCAGGAATTCTGGGAAAAGGATCTGCTACTGGGTGAAAATTATTTGTAAGCCATAACACAAGGCTCCAAATGGCATAGATAATTGGAGAGTCATGTAGCAAAGGGTCTCCAGACTTGAGGGTATAACACAGAAACAAGGAACTGAGAAGAGAGAGCAATGGGGACCTCCTGTCCAGGAGAGAGCTGTGGGGGGGGGGGCTTCCATTGGGAAGGAAGAGCCCCCAAGGTTCCTGGAGACAAGATTTGGGACAGTGAACCTTTAGCTTAGATTATTGCAGAGATGGTGGGAAAAGACTCTGCCACAGACACTTTGTCCAGGGAAGGCGCATGGAGATAGTGGAAGGAGGAGAAGCAGCATTCTGGCAGTGGAATAAGGCTCAGAAGACACAAGGAGTAGAAGTCAGTCAAATTCAGCCTGCAAGGTGTTGGTCATGAGTGGACCAGGTCTTTGGGGTTTAATTCGCATGTAACTTCCATGTCAATTTAAGTAGTTTGTGACTCTCAGCTTTGCACAGTCTTTGCTCCAGTGTTGTCCTGAGAACTATAGGAGATAAAGAGACAAGCAAATGACAGTCACTGCCTTCAAGGAGTTTATAACACATTTGAAGAAACTAAATGATGTTTTAACACAAGAGCATACATGTGAATACCACCCAAAGAGGCCATCAGTGTGGGAAATCCTCATGCACCGGAGAGGTCCTACAAAGATTCTTGAAGGATTTCAGTCAGGTTTTCAGTTCAATTCATTGTGAACAAGGTAGAGGCCAGGATGCACTTTAGTCACAGAGTACATGGGAAGATCTGCTTTCTTCCTTCTCTTCCCCTCCTACTTTCCTCCCTCCCCATCCCTACCCCATCTCTTCTTTCCTTCCCTCCTCTTCTTTCTTGCTCTGTTCCCTTCTCCCTTCCTTCCTTCCTTCCTTCCTTCCTTCCTTCCTTCCTTCCTTCCTTCCTTCCTTCCTTCCCTCCTTCCTCTTTCTTTCTCTTAACATTCCTTTTTCAATACATCCAGTATCATCTACATACCCTCTGAATCCATTAGCCTTAATTTCCACCTTTTCATCATTTTGATCATCAAGTCCCACTCATTGTCCATGTCATGCACCCACCAACCCTTGATCAGCTGCATCCTAGCTCCCTAACCCAAAAACATCCTGGAACTGTGCCTGCTTGTCAGCTGCAAGCCACCAGGCTTCAGCCACTAGGCTTCCCTACTCCACGTCTTCCTTGTGGAGTACACAGCACCATTGGCACTTAGCAAGTGCTCAGTATGACCCATTACCCTCTTCCACCCCAAAGGATCTCAGAGCAAAGAGCCTAATGCAGGAACTTCCCCCTAGGGACATGTATTTGCAACTCTCTGCCTATGGACTCAGACCCATTAAAATGCAATCTCCACATTATTTTTTTAAACAGGACTCTTAAAGCTGCATGACATTAAAACTGTCTCGCCAATAAGCCACATTAACCAGCTCATCAATTTTCCTCCCACTAGTCCATCTTCCCCATAGGCAGTTATACTGGTAGTTAAATGGGCATAATCAATGTGTGTTTATTCATCGGCTCACTATCCAATTTGTGGAGTGCTTCCCCTCAATGCAGTGGCTATATCTACCTGTAGCCTACGCTAGCAGCATTTCTTCATTTCTTTAGCACCTTAGCCAAACAGTGGACAAAGGGTACCAGGGACACTCCAAATCAGGCTACCAATGACTTTGAGTAACAAAAGAGAGACAAGGAGAACTTACAGAGAACTTAGCAGAGAACTTGCTAAGGCAGGGATTAGGGAGTGTGCATGGGTTTCCATCGTCACAAGCAACTGAAGACAGAAGTGGATATAATCATTTTTTAAAAAGTTTGTCCTCTGCCCTCCAAAGAACTGACCTGGTTGGGAATGGTGTATCCGAGCTCGGGTAGAGTTGGGGGACCAGGCAGAGGTCAGGTACTTTGAGGTGGAAGTTGGATGACAATTTGCAGAAGTTTCATGAGCACAGTGTGAACACAGTCATAACTGCTTGTTCCCAAAAGCAAATGTTATCCCTCAGCCCTTGTCACCCTGAACTTTGCCTCTTTCACCAGGATGGAAAAGGATCAGGTTTCCCCAGGTTTGCTTTATCAGAATTTTTAACATACTCTGGAATGTTATGGAGTATGTGAGGCAGAGTTCCAAAGCTTTGGTTATGGCTTGTTTGATTCCCAGGAAAACCTATTGCTAGAGCTGGCTCTAGCATGACTGATAGATACTTAGCATCCCCACCTTCTAATGCACTCTGAGGTGTCTCCTTCTATCTTATGGGCTTCACTGTCCTCAGGTGCCCACTCCAAACCACCCAGGATCTCATCTGTGAGGGTTTGCAGGAGTGTCTGCTTCTCTCTAAGGGAAGGAATTCCCAGCATGGGTATTTCTCCTCCACAGTCGTCTTCTGGATCCCAAATCTCATCCAGTTAATCTTAGCTACCTGATGCCCAGGAACTGTTGAGGTTAAAGAGCCTAGAAGATGCCTATGGGGCTAACAGTAGCTGAGGACCTAGGGCTCTCTTATCTGGCACAGGTGACAGAGGTATGAAAATTGAGGTATTGTGCTCAAGCCTCAAAGATGACCAAGTTAATCAATAATTCCATTGGGTAACAGTGTCCATCAGTGACAAAAGTGGATGCAAAAAAAGACAGTCTTCTGGAGCTGGCATTCTCCTCAAAGAGGGTGGTTCCAATGCAGCCACAGCATGGATGTCACAGTGGCCAGGTTAGTACTGATGGCATGGAAGGGGTTCAGCTTTAGTGTCTGGGGTAACAGGGAGTGGCAGGGAGTAGGGGACAGCGGTAAAAGTGTATCCAGCTACAAGGTGTTCCATGTAGCAATGAGGGCCCAAGAAGACCAAATCTTCGTGAAAATTTTTAAATCGAAATTTTGACTTTAACAAAGCAATAGGTAGTAGCAAACAAAATCTGTTTTCCAGGTGTGTATGGCCACAGGACCTCAGCTAGTAATGTTCACTCAGAACACCAAGTCATACAAGTCAGGAAGAATGTAGAGGAACCCATTGTCATGACAACAATAATAATAATAGGTTTTTTTTCCACTGTGTATAAGCAGTGGGCACCCGCTGTATCTCCATATAGGCTTCAAAACAGTTATACACAACTTTCTGAAAACTTCTAACCTAAAACTGAATTTTCCAATAAGCATTTGTATTTGTTTACTTTTCTTGTCCCTGATTTAGATTGAGTCAGCATCTCAACATGTATGGATCTTGAGAAACCTTTTATTATCTGGGAGGTTTGAATGGATTTGTGAAGTCTTAGAAGATAAGCAGGGGCAGGTGGTCACTTGCAGATAGCCCAGCCTCCCTGCAGGAGGGAGGCTTCCTTCCTGTGGCCCATAGCATAGAGATATTTATACCTCTGTTTCACTATGCATATTTGCACACATATATAACTATTATAAAAACACACAAGCAGAGCCACAGGCCACAGACAGAGTTATAAACTTTGAGCTGGCTTATGCATTGCAAAAAAAAAAAAGTTAAAAGAAAAAATTTCTTTTAAGATGTAACCCAGAACTGCGGCAAAGCTTGGCGAGCCTGCTTTCACTTCAGCTCCCAAATGGAATGGAAATTGGTGATGAAGCAGTGGTTTGGGGCAGGGGTGGGGAGTGAGGCAGAGGCTGCCTTTCTGAGACACAAGGAAAAGGCTAATCATGAGATTATGTGGCAAGCAGAGCACAGAATATCTGCATTGGCCAGGAGTTTTGGTCATTTCAGGCCTAATGAGGCCCTGCCAGGAGATCCAGAAAATTCCTGGAGAGCCCCGGTGCTCACATTCTCTGAGTGGCGTATCCCGGGGTTGATGTATGTCAAGCTCTGCAGAGATAACTCATTGCTAAGGCAGCCTACTAATACTTTCGATTATGCATTTGGTGTGTCACCCAAACAGGCTCCTCCATGCAGCATGGCATTCGGGGACAGTAATTTGTTTGTGCATATTCCAATCAGGGAGAAGATTCATAAGCTACTGTTGAGGAAGAATGGATCACTTGCTTTTGACTTTAATGCAGAGAGGTTGGCTCCTGGGATTTTGGAATAAATATTTGATCTTTAAAGATCATTCTGTAGCTGGTAGCCATCAGCTCAGCCAGGTTTTTAGTGTTTGTTTATGGTTTACACCATATGACTCAATAAACTGCCAGAGACACATGTGCATAATTAAGTTTAAAAGCCAAAGTCTTCACTGTGGGACTTTCTCCTCAAATCACAGTTTATGCACCAAATTCTATTTATTGCTAACAGAATTCTTCTCCCCGACACTCGGTAGAATCTGGGTGAACACATGGGTGTCTTTCTGTTTCCTCTTTCACCTGATGTGAATGTTCCTCACCTATTTCTATCCATTTTCTTTATTTTCAGTACTATGTTTTAAAAAACAGCAATGTCATCATCTGTCCTGCCCACTAAATAGGGCACCATGCTGTGTTACCTTCGGTACCAACAGCCTGCAGATGGGGTGTGGTACCAACAGCACGCAGACGGGATGTGTGCGGGTTGGTGATTCCTCCCATTGCATAGTCTTAGTGAATGAGGCCTATGAAAAATAACAACTAAGTCTCACACAGTAGTTACTATGTTCCAGCACTGTTCAAAGAGCTCTGTGGATAAATAATAGCTCAGTAGGTCCCCCAAAACCATATAAGTACAGGTTGAACATTTTTAACACAAAAATCTGAAACTTCTTGAGCTCTGACATTTCACCACAAGCAGGAAAATCCCCCACCAAGTCTTATGTGATGGGTCCTAAGCTGAAGGCTGGTGCACTAAAAGTATTGCATAAAATTACCTTCTGGCTGTATGTAAAAGATGTATAAAAACATAAATGAGTCTTGTGTTTAGACTTGGGTCCCATTCCCGTGATACCTCATTATGTATACACCAACAGTTCAAAATCCAACAAAATTCTGAACACTGACACACTTCTTTGGTACTGAATATACAGAATAAAAGTTATTCAACCTGTACTGTTTCTCCTCCTTTAGCAGTGAGGAAACTGAGATACAAAGAACTTTAAATGATTTAAGGTACCTAAGATCATAGGATGTGGAAGCAGGGAAAGCAACTGGAGTCTATGTTTGGACCAGTGCCATATGGTCTCTCAGGGGCATTTGTACCATGAGACTAAATGACAAAACCCAGCAGCACACAGTGACACATAAGCTCCAGACCCCATAGCACACTGGTTTCCTACCTGTCTGGTACCAGGGAAGGGTTTGGTGGAAGACAGTTTTTCCATGAACTGGGGTGGTGGTGCTGGTAGTGGTTTCTTGATGGTTCAAATGAGTGCACAACCTGTGTTCCTCACATGTGCAGTTCACAGTACGGTGCAGGCTCCTGTGGGAATCTAGTGCTGCAGCTGATCATCAGATTGACAGGGGGCAGGGCAATGGAGGTAATGTGAAGAAGAGCAGCTGCAAATACAGATGAAGCTTTGCTCACTTGCCTGTTGATTACCTCCTGCTGGGTCTTATCAGGTCATGGATCAGTACCAGGCCACAGTCTGAGGCTTGGGGACCCCTGACTTAGACTTATCTCAAGAATGGGATCAAGAAATTGCTCCACAAAACCACATGGTTGCATTATTAGAAAATGATCGTTCTGAGCTACATTGACCTCTTCTGGGTACCCTTAGGAACAAGGTGCCTTGTGTTGGGGTGGAGTACATTCTTGAAGATGTGTTATGAAGACCACAGTGTCTCTTTCCTCAAGTTAGGCCACATGAGGAAAGTTGAGACAACTCTTTCACTCAAAACATATTACTTGGGAACTCATTACTTGCCAAAGCCTAGGTCAGCCACTGGTGACCTAAGAATGTGTGAGACTCAGCCCTGTCCTTCAGCAATCCGCAAATGGTATCATTTCTATCAGTGCTGACTTTGCCCAGATTCACAAGCTAAAGCCCTAGAGGCTGGGGCAATAGTGGGGAAGAGAAGGACAGGAAGCAGACAAACCCTGAGAGTATCATTGGGGTTGCCAGGGGTGGGTGCAGTTTTCAAAAGGAGCTCCGGCAGCCAACTGTACTTCCTGCTCTCTTTACCTCTTTTGGAAATTGTTTCACTCCCTGTTGTGAATGCAGAAGGAGTGAAGGAGGGCAGAGGCAGGACAGTGCAGGCTCCAAACTCCGGAGCTGTCATCCTGTCTGTGCTGCCAGATATATGCTGGGTAAGGAAGATGGAAGAATAGCCCTGCTTACATTGCACATGAAAAAAAGAAGTGCCTTAATGTGGTCTCCAGGGTTGGTGGAGTTGCTTTTGAAACATTCATTTTTGTTTAATTGCTGCATAAAAACACGAATATATATTATGTCTTACATAAATAAATGGGCTACTGAGTAATGTTTAGATAAATGTATACATTGTGCAATGTTTAAACCAGGTTAAACACATTAATCTTCTCAACAAGTGGGTTTACTTTCTCTCGTCCACTTTTTCCCTCCCGCTTTCCTCCCCTCTTCTCCTTTCTCCTTCCTCCCCTCTTGTCTTCCTTCCTCCTGCTGTTCCCTCCTTCCTTTATCCCTCCCTGTCTCCCTTTCACTCCGCTGATTGCTCCTCCCTCTCCCTGTCACTCTCCCCTCTCCTTCTCCATTTTTCCCTCTCCGAGCAGGCAGCTTGCCTTCATTCTGTGTAGTCTACCAAATTTATGAAATTCAGCGGAAGATTATTTTTTATATCTGTAATATTTCCACATGACTAATTGCATTTAGTGAAAAGCTGACACTAGACAATTTCTTGGGCTCATTCAATGTTGGATTTATTAAAGCCCCAAATCATCCATCATCACAAAATTTGGCAGGTTATGTTTATAAATAAATTAAATTAACAAGTATGTGCTGTTCTGGGCATTCATGTGTGGGAGGGAATGCAAATTCAGACGTGTGTATGCCCATGTTTAGCTGTGGGTGTGTTCCACAGGGACTCCACCCTGACCCACAACCTCTCCACTTGGCGCTAACACACAGTGAGCTTTTTCCAAAACAGGTGAATTTAATCTGTAATCGAGACCGCTGTCTGATTTAATTAGGGCACCACACTTTTCACTGTAGACACAGGGTGGATGCCACTGGCAAGTATGAAGTAATACAAAAAGAACTAGCGTGACCTTCAAGTTTCACGACAGCTGTTGTGGGCGCTGTTTGAGTCCTGACTCTAACTTCCTGTGCAACCTCAGGCATTCACTTCTTTCATTTGGATTTTGATTCTGACAACTGTAACATAAAGAGAAAGTACCTAGAGGGGTCAAGAGCTGAAAATCCAACAGAGGGAAGAAAGTACCTAGCACGGGGGCGGGGGGGTGAGGGTAGGGGTCAGTGCCCATGCAGGGAATGGCTTGTCCTTCTATGCATGACCCATGGCTGATGAGAGCCAGTGTCTTTTTCTCTGGCGGAATTGACAGGCATCAACTCAAAAATTGGCACTTACCTTCCTGATTGACATGTATAAATAACTGAAATATCACTTGAAAATACCAATGAAGTTGAGGGAGAAAGTTTGTTGAAGAAACTTCTGTTCCCTAGGGTATGGAAATGATGTGTGTGAGGAGGGGGCCAGGGAAAGGGAGGCAAGAGAGAGTGATGTGGTACTTCATCAAGCTAAGAAATTACCTGCATTCTTATCAGGAGTTAGAGGGAGGCATAATAATTACTGAACTACCACCATCAATGACACGTCATCAGCAAAGTAGGTTGTGAATCGAGATTCCCATGGTACACAAAGGAAAATAAAAACTCTCCTAAAAAGGATTAAGGATCCAATTTTATATTAATGTCATCACTGAATACTGTTGAGTATTACAGAATTCCAGTATTAGCAAGGTCTTCAGAATAACATCTCATCCATTCCCCTGATTCATCTAAACTGAGGACAGCAAATATATTTTAATACTGCATGCCACTGTGATTGATTCATAACGGCTGCCTGGAGAGCTGCATGGAGAAGTATCCTGAACTCTTCATGAGCTCAGCAAGAGGGAGAAGGCTATGATCAATTAGGTGTGTCTACCCCGGGCACTCACGGGGAAGCTAGGCACTCATGCCATGTATTTGTCGTTCCCTGATATCACTATTCTGGAAAACAAGAATTTTT
>PVLD010030786.1:0-16457 GCA_004027595.1 Dinomys branickii
TTTTTTTTTTTTTTTTTTTTGCGGTACTGGGGATCGAACTCAGGACCCTGCGCTTGCTAGGCAAGTGCTTATTCCACTGAGCTATATCCCCAGCCCCTTCTCTTTTTTTTTTAATCTTTTTTTTGCTTTAATTTTATTTTTAATTATGATATAGTAGTACTCAACTATATATTAATGGCATACTTTCCTTGTCCATGTTGCTGTGGATGGATGTATACACTGTTTCTAATATTTAGCTATTGTATTTGTGGTGCTATAAAGTGGGTGTGCAGTGCTGGGTATATTGCAAGAGCTGGGAGTAGAGGTGTGCACCATCATGATCAAATAACTCAATGACACAGCACGTGCCTGGTAAGTGCAAGTCGTGAGTTCTGTTCCTGGTAAAAAAAAAACCCACGTGTGCATGTATCCCTATAATGAATTTTTTTTGTTAAAACAGGGACTGTCTATGTAGTTGAGCGTAACCTTCTATGTAGCCCAGGCTGGCCTTGAAATGACAATAGTCACTCTGTTTTAGCTTCCCAAGAGCTGGATGTAGGGTTATGCACCATCATGGCCATGCCTGACTTTGTGATACGATTATTTTAACTCTGGAGAAGATACCTAGAATGGGAATAGCTGGGTCAAATGGAATTTCTATTATTAGTTTTTTGAAGGATTTCTATGCAGATTTCCATAGTTGTTATACTAATTTCAACTGGAACAAACAATATACAAGGGTTTCTTCTCTCCTACATTTTCATTCAGTAGCTTTTAGTATTAGATTTTTTTCATAGTAGCTATTCTGTCTAAAGTATCATTGTATCTCTGTGTAGTTTTAATTTGCATTTCTCTAATGGCCAATGATGTTTAGTTTTTTTTTCATTTATTTATTGACTATTTCTACTTCTTCTTGGAACTGTTTATTCAATCCAGTTGTTAGTTTTGGATTGGGTCTTTCATTTGGATGAGTCTGATTTTCTTGAAATCTTTATATATTCTAGATGCTATCCCTGAGTACAAGGAAAATCAGATAAATCCTTCTTCTCATACTGTAGGTGGTTTCCTCTGCTCTGTGAGAACTTTTTAATTTGGCATGATATCATTTGTTCACTCTCAGTATTATTCCTTGTGCCATTGGTGTTCTTTTAAAAAAGTCATTGCCTACACCCAAGCCTTTAAGAATTTTACCTTCCAACAAATTGTTTCTATTTTATCTTGGAAATTTTTGATCCATTTTGATTTCACTTTTGTACATGGTGAAGTATATGGTTCTTAACTCAATCTTCTACATCCAATTTTCCTAGCACCTTTTATTAAAGAGGCTATTTTATTTCAAGTGAGTTTTTCTCCTCTTTGTCAAAGATTGAATAGTTTTGTGTGCATATTATTTCTGCTCTTTGTATTCTTTTCATTACTCCAGATGCCAATATTTGTCATATGTTGTATCAGTATGCTGTATCAATCAGCATAGATTTTTTCTCCATTTTTTAATTTTAAAGAGAAAAATACTAACAAAACAATAGCATGTTCTCATTTTTTGATCTTTAAAATAAAAAAATTAATGACAAAAACAAAAACAACACAGAAACATAAAGAATACATGACCTCAAAATAAAATGATAAAAATTAACAAGGGTTGCTACACTACATTCTGTAATCTTCAACGAAGTTGCTCAGTTCAACCAGTTTTGTTTTGTTACCCAGAATTACTTTTGCTATTCTAAATCACATCTGTTCTACATGCTTCTATGATTGTTTTCTCTAGATATATGAGAAACGTTGTTGGTATTTTCATTAAGATTGGATTAAATCTGTATGTCAGTTTTGCAAGTCTAGCCATTTTGATTATATCAATGCTTCCAATCTAGGAACAGGGGTTATCATTCCATTTTCTAATGTCTTAATTGATGTCCCTTTACAGACTGATGCAGTTTTCATTGTAGAGGGCTTTCACTTCCTTGGATAGATTAATTTTTATGTGTTCCATGTTTTGATGCTATCATGAATAATAGTAGCTTCCTAATTATTTCCACAATGAGTTCATTATTAATATACAAGAATGTTATTGATTTCTATGTGCTAAATTTGTATCTTACTATACTAATAAACTTATTTATTAATTCCACATATGTTCTGTGTTAAATATTTATTTTAAAGATAAAAAACTGAAAACATATTAACAGATACACACACATTTAGAAAATAACACAAAAATATAAGCCATACAGAATCTCAGACAAGGTGATAGGAAATTAACAATGGTTGCTGCATTGCATATTGATATCCTCAATGTAGATACTCAGGTAAGCAAATATAGACATATAAGATTGATCATACAATTAAACATTAACTGTTCTTTTCAACAGAGCAATCAAATTCAGTAGTACAACTATCTTAGCTATCCTGTTTTCATATGTATATATATATATATGTGTGTGTGTGTGTGTGTGTGTGTGTGTGTGTGTTTCCCCTTCTTTCTCTTCTCTTTTCCCTCATCCCAGTTGTTCTTTCCTTTTGAGCAGTTTCTTTCTGTTTCATAATTTCTATTGTACCTCCTAGATTTTAGTCACTCTTTCAGGTTCTGACACTAGTGAGATAATACTGTGTTTAAACATGGAGGTCTGATTTTTTTCTCTTATGAGTATGGTCTCTAGTTATGTCCATTTTCTTATAAAAGTGTCAAGATTATCTTTCTTGATAGCTGAGTAATATTCCATTATGTATGTAAAAATCCCCAAATTTTTTTTATCCATTCCTCAGTGGATGGACATTTGGGTTGCTTCCATAATTTAGCTATTACAAATTACATTGCTATAAACATGGGTGCACATACATCGCTGTGATATGAAGTTTTCAGTTCTTCTGGGAAAATATCCAGAAGGGGAATAGCTGGATTGAATGGGACCTCTAGTCTTAGTTTACTGAGGAATCTCCAAACTGATTTCCACAGTGGTTTCACCAGTCTATACTCCCACCAGCAGTGAAGAAGGGTTCCTTTTTCTCCACAGCCTTGTGAGCATTTGTTTTTGGTTGATTTCTTAATGATAGCCATTCTTACTGGGGTGAGATGGAAATTCAGTGTTGCTTTAATTTGCGTTTCACAAATGACTAATGATCTTGAACATTTGCTTATGTACTTATTTGCCATTTGTATTTCTTTATCTGAGAACTGTGTGTTCATCTCAGATGCCCATTTTTGTATTGGGTCTTTGAGTTGGGGGTGCTGATGTTTTTTAATTCTTTATATGTTCTAGATAGGAGTCCTTTGTCTGAAGGACAGTCAGATGGAATTTCTTCCCACTTTGTGGGTTTTCTTTTTACTTTGCTGGTGATTTCTTTAGATGTGCAAAAACTTTTCAGTAAGATGAGATAGCAGTTGTTGATTCTTTGAAGCATTTCCCATGCAGTTTGGCTTTTGTTCACGAACTCTGAGATTATTCCTATGTTTTCAAGATTTTGACCTGCTTTCTCCTCCAGTAGATCATTTCTGTTTCAATATTTAGACCTGTAATCCATTTTGACTTGCATTTTGTGCATGGTGATAGACATGGGTCTAGTTTCAGTCTTGGCATGGGATGAGCCAGTTTTTCCAGCACCATTTTTAAAAAGCCTATGTTTCTTTCAGTGGACTTGTTGGGCCCCTTTTTCAAAGATAAGGTAGCTGAGTGTGTTTGTGCTTGTGGCTGCATCTTGCAGTCTGTTCCATTGATCTTCAGGTCTGTTTTTTTGCTTGTACCATATTGATTTTATCACAGTAGCTCTGTGGTTTAATTTCAGTTCAGGGATTGTGATACTACCTGCCTTGCATTTGTTGCCTGGGATTGCTTTTGCTATTCTGGGTCTCTTCTGGTTCCAGATGAATTTCACTATTGTTTTCTCTAGATCAATGAGGTATTGTAATAGTATTTTAATTGGAATTGCATTGAATCTGTACAAAAATTTAGGCAGTATGGCCATTTTCACGATGTTGGTTCTTCCTATCCATGCGCAGGGAATATCTTTGCATTTTCTGAAATAACCTTCAATATCTTTTTTCAGAGTACTATAGTGTTCACTGTATAGATCTTTTACTTCTTTTGCTAGATTGATTCCTAAGTATTTTAACTTTTTGGATGCTATCGTGAAAGATATGGTTTCCTTAGTTTCTCTCTATGTTGTTTGTGTATAGGAATGTTATTAATTTTTGAGTGTTGACTTTGTATACAGCTGTGCTACTGAATGTGTTGACTAATTCTAGGAGTCTTCTGGTGGAGTTTTTGGGGTCTTCCATGTAGAGTATCCTGTCAATTGCGAATAATGATAATTTCATTTCTTCCTTTCCTATTCTTATTCCTTTTAAATCCTCTCTTGCCTAATTGCTCTGGCTAGTGTTTCCAGAACTATATTAAATAGGAGTGGTGACAGTGGACATCCTTGTCTTCTTCCTGGTTTTAAAGTGAAAGCTTTTAGCTTTTGTCTATTTAATATGATGTTGGCTGCTGGTTTGTCAGAGATGGCTTTTGTCAGATTGCGGTAAAGACCAATGATTCCTATTTTCTGTAGGGTTTTTTAAATCATGAATGAATGTAGGACTTTGTCACAAGCTTTTTCTGCATCTATTGAGATGATTATAAGATTTTTCTCTTTGCCTCTGTTGATATGGTATATTACATTGATTTGCATATATTAAACCATCCCTGCATCCTTGGGATGTCATGTTGTATTATCCTCTTGATGATTTGCTGCATTCCAATTGCTAGTTTTTTATTGAGTATCTTTGCAACTGTGTTCATTAGGGAGTTTGTTCTGTAGTTCTCTTTTCTTGTTGAGTGTTTCTTTGGTTTTGGTATCAATATAATACTTGCCTCAAGAAATGAGTTAAGGAAAATTTCTTCCTTTTCAATTTTATTAAAGAGTGTGAGGAGTGTTGGTATTAAATCTTCTCTAAATATCTCATGAAGTTCAGCTGTGGATCCATCAGGACCTGGTCTTCTCTTTGCTGGTAGGTTTTTAATTTCCATAATTGATATTGGGTTATTGAAGATATTTATATCTTCTTGACTCAACTTTGGTAATTCATGCTTATCTAAGAATCTGTCCCTTTCTTCTTTGTTTTCCATTCTACGAGAGTAAAGATTTTTGAAGGAGGTATTGATCTTCTGGATTTTATAGAATTTTTAGCCCTTTTTTATTCCTTATTTCATGAATTTGACCCTTTTCTTTCCTCTTTGGTTGACTAGGGGTTTATCAATTTTATTTATTCTTTCAAAGAACTAATTCTTTCTAGTGTTTTCTTAATCTCAATTGCATTTATTTCGGGGCTGATATTTATAATTTCCTCCCTTCTTTGGGGTTTGGGCTTGACTTGTTCTTCTTTTTCTAAAAATTTGAAGTACAGTATTAATGTATTTATTTGTTCTCATTCTGTTTTCCTAATATGTGTGTTCATTGCTTTCAACTTTCCTCTAAGTTTCAGTGCATCCCACAGATTCCAGTGAGTTGTATTGCCATTTTTGCTTGTTTGCAGATATTGTTTAATTTCTCCTTTAATTTCTTCTGTGACCCATTGGTTGTTCAGGAGACTGTCATTTAATTTCTATGTGTTTATGGGGTTCTTGTGGTACCTTTTGTTGTTGATTTCCAATTTTTGCACTATGGTCAGATAGTATACACGGGATAATTTGAATTCATTTGCATTTAGTTAAGCTTGTTCTATGGGCTGGTATGTGGTCTATTTTAGAGAAAGTCCCATGTGCAGTTGAGAACAACATGTGTTCTGATGCTGTGGTGTGGAACACTCTGTAAATGTCTACTAAGTCCATTCGTTCCCAAATTTTGTTCAATTCTGCTATTTCTTTGCTGATTTTTCTGTCCTGTTTTCCTATCTCTTTGTGTCAATGGGATGTTAAGTTCCCCCATTACAATAGTGTTCTTAGTTATCTGGTTTTTCCGGTCTATTAAGATTTATCTTATTTGGGAGCACCAAATATGGGTGCTCCCATGTTTGGTGCACACATATTTATGTTTATTGGTTCTTCCTCTTGAAATTTTCTCCTGACAAGTACATAGTGACCTCCTTTATCTCTTTTGATGATTCTTGGTTTGAAGTTTGCATTGTCTGCAAATAGAATAGCTACCCATGCTTTTTTCTGTGTTCCTGTGGAGAACTGTTTTCCATCCTTGGACTTAGTCTATGAATTTCCTTTAGAGTTAAACATGTTTCTTATGGACAGTATATTGTGGGATTTTGTTTCTTGATGCACTCTGCCAATCTGCTTCTTTTGATTGATGAATTGAGGCCATTTACATTAATGGTTATAACTGAAATGTGTTGCCTTATCTTTGTCAGCTTATTTACCTGTTGTTGGTTTCCTACTTGTATTTTCTGTTTAATTTCTTGCTTTATGAGGTGGTTCCTTACTATTGTTGTTTTTGGAATTGTGGTCATTTCCGTATCTTTCTAGAATACTTTTCAGTATTCTTTGTAGGATTGGTTTGGTGTTTGTGAAGTTCTTCATTTGTTCTTTGTTGTGGAAATATTTTATTTCTCCATTAAATTTGAAGGATAGTTTTGCAGGATACATCAATCTAGTTTGGAGATTATTTTGTTTTAGGAGCTGGAATACTTCACTCCAAGCTCTTCTTAACTTGATGCTTTGTGTTGAGAAATCTGCTGTGATTCTCATGGGCTTTCTTTCATAGGTGATCTGTTTCTTTCATCTAGCAGCTTTTAATATTCTCTTCTTTTGATGGGTATCTGGAATCTTGATTTTTATATGTCTAGGTGTCATTTTATTTTGGTTATGGCTGGTTGGGATTCTATATGCCTCACTTTACTGTATGTCAGATTGTTTTTGCATGCTTGGGAAATTTTCTGCTATTCCTTCTACAAATATTCCTTTTATGTGATTTGTATTGACTCCTGCTGTTTCATTGATGCCTATTAATCTAACATTTATTCTCTCTGCATCATCTTGCAGTTGCTCAATTGATATTTCTTGGTTCTTTGTTACTTTTAAGAGATCCTTCCTTTCATGATCATTGGCTGTAATGCTGTCTTGAAGATCAGAAAGTCTGTCTTCGGCTTCATTCAAACAGTTTTGCCAGCTTTCAATGGAAGTTTTGGTTTCCTGGATATCTCTTTGAATCTGTCTCATGCATTCTAGTTCTGTCCTGTATTGTTCATTTAATGTTTACATCATTTTCCTATGCATATCTATTTTTATATATGTCTTCTTTAGATGTATTAAGCAGTTCTTTCATTATTGGTGGCATTTCTTTTTTTACCTGGGAGATTATTTGTGATCTGATTTCTTCTATGGCCTGATGGAGTTGTTTCTTTGCTTCAGTTGTGATCATTTCAGAGATTTCAGGTATGTGATTTTCAAATTCTTCTATATCAGTGTCTCCTGGACTTGTTCTGGGTGGAGGTGAGTTCTGAGATTTTATTTTGCTCCTACATCATGTCATTTGGATGTCAGAAGGAAAGTGCTCAGCCACACCCTCCTCATGCAGCTTGCTGAAGGTCTCTAGGACCCTAGCTTAACTGAATGTCAAACTTATCCCAAGATGGTAGAATGCAGTGGACCACTGGGATCAGTATCCCTAGGCAATTGGTGGGGCACACGGCTCAGACCACAACTGTGATGGTGGGGTAACACTGGCCTTTTGTACCAGTCTCCAGGCTGTCAGTGGAAAGCCTGTAGACCTCATCTCTGAACCTGATGGTGGCCAGAGAGGGGATGCTGCTCTCAGGTCCTGGGGCAGCTGGTTGATGGAGGGGGGCTTCACTTCCCAACCTAGAGGTCCACAGAGCCCAGGGCTACTCCCGTGCACAAAGACCCAGTGGAGCACAGGAGCAAGCCTCACTCGATAACTGAGAGGTCTACAAAGCTGGGGGTTGCTTTTTATTTTTTTTTAATCTTTTTTTATTTTAAAAGTAAAAGAACAAAGACATATTAACAAACAGACACAAAGTAGCATAAGAAATAGTAAAATCAAAACTGATTTACAGACAAGGTGACATGGACTCAACAATGGTTGTTGCTTTACCTATTGATATCTTCGAAGTGTATATTCATGAACACAGATACAGACATGCAAAATTGGTCAAACAATTAATCATCTCAACAACAGAAAAAAAAAAAGAAACCGGAAAGCATTAACAAAGAGGCACAAAGTAGTACAATAACGGTATGATGAGAATTGAATTATAGACAAAGCAACAGAAAACCAACAATAGTTGCTGCTTTGCATATGGGTATCTTCAAAGTGTGTGCTCAGGATAACACATACAGACATACAAGATGGATCGAATAACCAGTCATCAACTATTCCTTAGCATTAAGTGATATAATACAATAGTAGAACCACGTTAGAAGTCCTGCACATATGTATATAGATATATACGTACATACATTTTTGCCTCTGTTTTTTTCCTTTCCCTCGTCCCATCTGTTCTTTGCTTTTGAACAGATTTCCTTCATGTCTCTTAGTTTATATTCCCACCCTCATGTTTTTACACCAGTGACACAATACGTTGCCTGCTCATGTACCACTGATTTATTTCACTTATGAGTATGGACTCCAATTTTGACCATTATCCTACAAAGTCCCCAAAACGGTCTTTCTTTATAGCTGAATAATATTCCATTATATAAAAGTGCAACAGTTTTTTAATCCAGTCTTCTGTGGATGGACATTTGGGTTGCTTCCACATTTTAGCTATTACAAATTGCGCTGCTATGAACATGGGTGCACATATATCAGAGTGATATGATGTTTTCAGATCTTCTGGGAAAATACCCAGAAGGGGAATAGCTGGTTTGAATGGAACCTCTAGACCTAGTTTGCTGAGAAATCTCCAAACTGCTCTCCACAGTGGTTTCACCAGTCTGCAATCCCACCAGCAGCATAATAGAGTCCCTATTTATCCACAGTCTCACCAGCATTTGTTACTGGAAGATTTTTTCATACTGGCCAGTCTTACTGGGGTGAGATGACATCTCGATGTTGTTTTTATTTGCATTTCTCGAATGACTAAGGATGTGGAACATTTTCTCATATATTTATTTGCCATTTGTATTTCTTTGTCTGAGAATTGTGTATTCATCTCAGATGCCCATTTCTGGATTGGGTCTTTGAATTTGGACAGGTACATTTGTTTTCATTCTTTGTATGTTCTAGATAGAAGACTTTTGTCTGAGGGACAGCCAGCTAGGATTTTTTCCCAATTTGTGGGTTTTCTTTTTACTTTGCTGGTGATTTCTTTAGATGTACAAAAACTTTTCAGTAGGATGAGGTCTCAATTATTGATTCTTTGAAGTGCTTCCCTTGCAGTTTCATTTTTGTTCATGAACTCTGTACCTACTCCTATGTCTTCAAGATTTTTACCTACTTTCTCTTCCAATAGATTTAGAGTTTCTGTTTTAATGTTGAGGTCTGTGATCCATTTTGACCTGAGTTTGGAGCATGGTGATAGACTGGGGTCTATTTTCAGTTTTCGGCAAGAGGCAAGCCAGTTTTTCCAGCACCATTTATTAAACAGGACTTCTTTTTTCCAGTGAGATTGGTTGACCCCTTTGTCAAATATTAGGTAGCTGAGTGGGTTTTTCATTATGGTTGCATCTTCCGGTCTGTTCCACTGATCCTTAGGTCTGCTTTTTAGCCAATACCAGGTTGATTTTATTACAGTATCTTTGTAGTATAATTTCAGGTCAGGGATTGTGATTCCACCTGATTTGTCCTTATTGCCCAGGATAGCTTTTGCTATTCTGGGTCTCTTTTGGTTCCAGATGAATTTGAGGCATATTTTCTCTAGATCTCTGAGGTATGCTAACGGTAGTTTAATGGGAATTGCATTCAATCTGTACAACAGTTTTGGTAGTATGGCCATTTTCACAATTTTAGTTTTCCCTAACCATGAGCAGAGTATGTTTTTCCATTTATTGAAATCCTCTCCAATCTCCTTTTACAGAGTACTGTAGTTTTCACTGAATAAATCTTTCACATTCTTTGTTAGACTGATTCCTAAGTATTTCAATTTCATGGTTGTTATTGTAAAAGGTATGGTTTTCTCAATTTCTCTCTCAGTCTGTTTGTTTTTCGCATATAGGAATGCTATTGATTTTTGGGTGTTGACTTTGTATCCAGCTATGCTGCTGAATTGGTCAACTCCAGGAGATTTCTTGTGGAGTTTTTGGGGTCCTTCATGTATAGTATCATGTCATCTGCAAATAGTGATAGTTTAACTTCTTCCTTTCCTATCCTTATTCCTTTTATTTCTCTCTCTTGTCTGATTGCTCTGGTTAATGACTCCAGAACTATGTTGAATAGGAGTGGTGATAATGGACATCCTTGTCTTGTTCCTGAGTTTAAAGTGAAAGTTTTCAGTTTTTGTCCATGTAGTATGATGTTGGCTGTTGGTTTGTCATAGATGGCTTTGATCAGATTGAGGTAGAGGCCATATATTCCTATTTTTTCTAATGTTTTCAACATGAATGCGTGTTGGATTTTATAAAAAGACTTTTCTGCATCTATTGAGATGATCATGTGGTTTTTGTCTTTGACTGTATTAATATAGTGTATTACATTTATCAATTTGCGAATATTCAACCATCCCTGCATTCCTGGAATGAATTCTACCTTCTCGTGGTGTATAATTTTCCTTATGATTTGCTGTAATCTATTTGCCAGTATTTTGTTGAGTATCTTTGCATCTATGTTCATTAGAGAGATTGGCCTGTAGTTCTCTTTCTTGGTTGGGTCCCTCTCTGGGTTTGGTATCAGTATAATACTTGCTTCCAGAAATGTGTTAGGGAGAGATGCTTCCTTTTCAATTTCATTGAAGAATTTGAGGCGTGTTTGCATTAGATCTCTTAATGCTTTGTAGAATTCTGCTGTGAATCCATCAGGGCCTGGGCTTTTCTTTGTTGGTAAGTTTTTAATAATGTTTTCAATCTCATTAATTGATATTGGGTTGTTCAGGATTTTTACATCTTCCTGATTCAATTTTGGTAATTTGTACATTTCTAGGAATCTGTCCATTTCATCTGCATTTTCTATCCTACAGGAATAAAGATTTTCCAAGTAGGTATTAATGATCTTTTGGATTTCTGTGTGATCTGTAGTGACTTCATCCTTTTCATTCCTTATTGCATGAATTTGAGATCTTTCCCTTCGTTTTTTGATAAAGTTGGCTAGGGGTTTATCAATTTTATTTATTCTTTCAAAGAACAAACTCTTTGATTCACTAAGTTTTTGTAGAGTTTTCTTCATCTCAATTGCATTAATTTCTGCCCTGAGTTTTATAATCTCCTCCCTTCTTTGGGCTCTTGTTTTGGCTTGTTGCTGTTTTTCTAAGAGTTTGAGTTGTATCATTAGGTTATTTATGTGTTCTCTTTCTGTTTTCTTTGTATATGAGTTCATTGCTATAAATTTCCCTCTGAGGACTGCTTTCGTTGCATCCCACAGATTCCGGTAGGCTGTACTTGCGTTTTCATTTATTTGTAGGTATTTTTTAATTTCTTCTTTAACTTCTTGTGTGACCCATTACTTATTCAGGAGGTTGTTGTCTAATTTCCAAGTGTTTATGTGGTTTTTGGAGTTCTCTTTGTCATTAATTTCCAAGTTCATTGCACTGTGGTCCGATAATATGCATGGGATAATTTCAATTCTCTTGCATTTAGGTAGATATGCTCTATGGCCTAGAATGGGGTCTATTTTAGAGAAAGACCCATGTGCAGCCGTGGAAAATGTGTGCTCTGATGCTGTGGCGTGGAACACTCTGTATACTTCTACTAAGTCCATTTGTTCACACTTTTGGTTCAGGTCTGTTATTTCTTTGCTGAGTTTCTGTCAAGTTGACCTGTCTCTTTGCATCAGTGGGTTGTTTAGGTCCCCTATTACAGTAGTGTTATTAGTTATTTGAGTTTTTACTTCTGTTAAGATTTGACTTGCAAAGTTAGGTGCTCCATTGTTTGGTGCAGAAATGTTTAGTATTGTTACCTCTTCCTCTTGCAGCTTTCCCCTAACTAGTATGTAATGGTCTTCTTTTATCTCTTTTGACTGTTTTTGGTTTGAAGTTTGCATTGTCTGCAAACATAATAGCTACCCCTGCTTTTTTCTGGGGACCTGTTCCATGGAGAATTGTTTTCCAAGCTTTCACTTTCAACCTGTGGATTTCCTTTTGAGCAAAATGTGTTTCCTTTAAACAGAATATCATTGGATTGTGTTCCTTAATCCACTCTTCCAATCTTTTCCTTTTGACTGGTGAATTGAGGCCATTTACATCAATGGTTATAATGGTTACACGTTGGCTTATTCTAGTCATGTTATTTACTTGTTGTTGTTGTTGTCCTCCTTTTGCTGACTGTTTACTTACTTGTTCTGTTTAGAGAGTTATTTCTATCGTTGTTCTTGGGATTGTGGTCTCTGTTTTCTCTGTCTAGAATATCTTTTAATGCTTCTTGCAATGCTGGTTTGGCATTCATAAAGTTCTTCAGTTGTTCTTTGTCGTGGAAATATTTTATTTCTCCATTGAATTTGAGGGATAGTTTTGCAGGATACATCAGTCTGGGTTGGAAGTTTTTTTGTCTCAGAATCTGTAATGTCTTGCTCCAAGCTCTTCTTGATTTCATGGTTTCCGTTGAGAAGTCTGCTGTGATTCTGATGGGCTTTCCTTTATAGGTGATCTGTTTCATTTCTCTAGCAGCTTTTAATACTGGTTTCTTTTGCTGGATATTTGGGATCTTGATTCTTATATGTCTGTGTGTGACTTTCTTTGGGTTGTGGATTGTTGGGGTTCTATATGCCTCGATTAACTGTGCTTCAGTATCTTTTACCTTGTTTGGGAAATTTTCTGCCATTATTTCAGCAAATATTCTTTTTACATCATTTTGTGGTCTCCTCCTGTTTCACTCACTCCTATTATTCAAATATTGTTTAATTTTTCCTCATCTTGGAGCTGTTGGATTGATTTTTCTTGAGTCTTTGTTGATTTTATGAGATCCTTCCTTTTGCGCTCATAAGCTGCCATGCTGTCTTCAAGGTCTGAAATTCTATCATCGGTTTCATTTAAGCGGTTTTGCAAGCTTTCAATGGAAGTTTTCAAATCCTGGCATTCTGTTGGGACCTGTTTCATTCTTGGTAATTCATTCCTAAATTGCTCTTATAACGTTTCCATTTGTTTCCTATTTTCTTCTAATCTTTTATCTATTTCTTCTCTATGTGTACGGAACATTTCTTCCATTATAGTTTTCAGTTCTTTTTTTGTCTGAGAGATCATTGTAGGTATGTGGCTTATTTCTGCCTTAAGCTCTTCTATGGCCTGTTTGAGTTGTTTCTTCACTTTGGATGCAATCGTTTCAGAACTTGCAGGTATGTGGCTTCTTAGTTCCCCTGTATCCTCGCATCCAGGACTTGTTCTGCGTGGGGTTGAGTTCTGATACTGCGTTTTGTTCTTCTGTCTTCCCATTTTTGGGGTATCAGATTGAAAATATTGAGCAATAAATTACCCAGGCATTTCACCAGGCAAAGGTATGTTGCCAAGGCTGCTCCAATGACTCCTTCTCTTCAGGATAATGTCCCTTAAGCTTTCTTCTGAGAGTTTCGCTTAAAAGGCTGTTCATATGCTGGTTTGTAGGTTGAGCTACTCCCTACTGAGAGACCTGGGTGGGGTGTGTAATACCACTCCCCCTCCCTCCCAGGTTTCCCTGCAGGTGTGTGGATGGATCTCCTCCCCTGCTTGGTGATCTGGTCACCTTGTGCAGATAGCTCACCAGTTTCGGAGTCCCTGCAGGCAGGATGGTTCCAAAGTGCCAGTTTTTATGTGCTACTCTCGCGATCCGCCGCTCTCTGCTGCTTCTGTTTCCTTGCACTCTCTGGGTCTGGGGGAGGGAGCGGGATGCTCCGCTCCTCTGTGCTGCATACACTGCCTCGGCCGTGGACTGCAGGCCACTGAGTGCCTTGGCTGTGGGGCCAGGACTGGATTGGGATCTCGGTTCAGCGCTCGGATTTGTGTAGCCTGCCCGAGGTTCGAGAGCTCCGAATTCTGGCCGCAGTTGCTGGCGAGCCGCTCAGGTTCAGAAGGCGGGAGGGATCCAGCTGGCTGTGCCCCCAGGGTGCTCGGACCCAGCCGAGCCTCTTCCCGTCTGCCGCGCCGAGTGTCTCTGGTGCCCAGTGCTCCAGGTTTTCCCGCTTCTCACCACGGCAATTTGGGCCACCCTGCCGCTTCTCCCCCTGCAGCTCAGAGAAACACTTTCGGTTTGAACTTCCCAGCCAATGTCCTGGCATTTGCTCTCGCCGAATCTATCTCGAGCTGGGGGTGTCTATCAGGGAGGATCCCTCCTTTGCTGCTCACCTGGTCGCCATCTTCCTAGAAGTTCTGGGGGTTGCTTTTGTACTACTTCTCTGTCCACCTAATTCTACATATCTTCTGATGGAGATTTTTGGTTCTCGTAAGTAAAGGATCATGTGATCTGCAAATAATGCTACTTGGATTCTTCCTTTCCTATATGTATTTCCTTTTATTTCTTTTGCCTGAGTGCTCTGGCTAATGTTTTCAGGACTCTGCTCAACAGAACTGGATATAATGGACAATTTTGTCTTGTTTCTGTTCTTAGTGGGACATCTTTCAGTTTTTCCTTGCTTAATATGATGTTGCTATTAAGTTTGTGATAAATGGTTTTCATCAGTTGAGATAAGCTACTTGTATATTTTTGTCAGGGTTTTAATGATGAATGGATGTTGGATTTTGTCAAAGTATTTTGTTTCATCTCTTTTGATGGTCAAGTGATTTTTGTTTTTGCTTTTTTGTGATGAATTTCATTTACTGACTTGCATATGTTAATCCATCTTTACATCCCTGGGATAAAGCCTAGTAGGTTGTGATATATACAACCTTTTCCAAAAACTTTATTTATTCAGCTTATTGATACAACTTAGATATAAATAATGATCACATTCATCATAGGGAATTTGTACCTAAGCATGGCATGCATTAGTTCTGCCATTTCCTTCCCCTCTTTTCAACTCTTCTCATTATTTATAAAACTTTGTTTCCATTTTATTTTTTATTTTTCTTCTTTCCTCCCCATTTCCATTTCTGTTTCACAAATTCTTCCTATTTCACAATAGCTATTATATATTTTAGTCCTTAATTACACTTGTAGTTTTTCACATCAGAGAAACAAGAAGATATTTACACTTGCATGTCCAATTTATTTCACTGAGGTGTGTGATCTAAAGGTGCATCTTTTAGCTATAAATACCTTAAGTTTATCCTTCTTTGTGATTGAGCAGTATTCCAATGTATAAAAAAACAGTGACTTTTTTTTACCCATTCCTTATCTGATGGACATTTGGTTTGTTTCCAAGATTTAGCTATTACAAACTGTGCTGTAATAAGCATAAGTGTGCATATATCCTTGTGATATGATAACAGCTCTTCATTCTTTGGTAAAGATATCAAGGGGAAGAGTTTGGTCAAATGAGACTTCTAATCCTAGATTTTTGAGGAATTTCTGCATTGATTTCTGCAGTGATTGCACAAGTCTACATACCCAGCAACAGTCAAGAAGGGTTCCTTTTTCCCTACAGCCCCACCATCCATTGTTATCAGTTGATTTCTTGATAATAGTTAATCTCTCTAGAGTGAAATGGAATTTCAGCACTGTTTTAATTTACATATCTCAAATCATGAGTGATGGTGAACATTTTTCATATATTTGTTTTCCAGTTGTACTTCTTCTGGGAAGTGTCTATTCATTTCAGATGCCCATTTATGGATTGGGCCTTTAAATTTGGGCGAACCTCATTTTTTATTTATGTATATGTTCTAGCTATTTGTCCTTTGAAGAAAAATTGGGTAAGATTTTTCCTACTCTTTGGGTTGTCTTTGTACTCTGTTGGTGATTTCTTTTGGTGTGTAAAAGCTTCTTAATAAGATGACATTCCAGTTTTTGATTCTTTGTAGTATTTCTCATGCCATCGGATTTTGTTCATGAAGTTTTTGCCTACATAATTGTCTTCAAAACTTCTACCTACTCTCTCAGTAGATTTAGTGTTTCTGTTTTAATATTCAGATCTTTGAGCCATTTTTATTTTAGTTCATTGCAGGATGATCCCATGACATTTGTGATGAACTGTTGCATTCTGTTTCCAATATTTTGTTAAAGGTTTTTGCATTTATGTTCCCTAGAGAGACTGGCATGTAGTTCTTTTCTGTTTTTATTTTTTGTTTGGATCATTGTCTGGCTTAGGAATTGGGAACATGTTAAATTCAGAGAAGTATTTTGGAAGTACTCTTTCCCTTTTAATGCTTTTAAAGTATTTGACTATATCTAGTGTTAGTTACTCATTGAAGTTACCGTTTGACTGTTATCCATCAGAAGTTGGGCTTTTCTTAGTTGGTAGTATTCTTGTTATTGCTTCCATTTCATTGGCTTTTATTGATTTGAACTTTTACATCTTTTTTGGCAATACATATATATTCAGTT